>VWYE01007843.1:630423-680510 GCA_013398995.1 Alaudala cheleensis
CAGCTTGTTTTATGTACTCAGGATATCAGAGAAGGGACATAAACTCAAATACCTAAACGGTATAAAATGTAATAAGATAAATAAAATTGGGGTTTTTTTTCCCTTATCTGGCATTAGCAATGACAAAATAAAAATCTCGTAGCACCAAGAGCCCCTAAGCATCTTATTTATATCTAAATTCTCTATCATAAACCACAATGGTTGCATCTATATTTTGTCCAGATCTGTACAGAACATTGTAACAGCTGAGGATGTCCTCTGTTTTCCAGTGTGCTGAGTTCCACTGATTTCAGAAGGCAGTGTGGCACAGCAAGAAGCACACAAGGACACATCTCTCCTGTGCAACAAACAGCCCAGCCATCTAGCAGTGCTTAATGCTAAAATACACTGCAAATGCTGGCAACCTTACAGTAGGGATGTTCTTATAGCAAGCAACTGTAAATGGCTAAAAAACCTGTGGTTTCAAATCTAGGCTTTGAAAAAAGCCAATGGCATAACTTCATTTCAATTATTAGATGCCAGATAATTTGAAAGAACAGTTTGAATGGTTAAATTGTTTAAGCCTTCTGATTGGAGGTATTTAACCTTTTGAAAAAAGAAATTGCAAGCAGAATTATAATTATTAAGTCACGAGAAAATATCAGCTCTTTATGTTGTGTTTGCGTTGTAATCTTGTGTGTTGCACATAAGCAAAACATGGTTTCCTTTCTTCTTCTGCCTATTTAAGTTGTTCTACGATTTTCTTCCTTTTTCTTTCACTCTTTTGGAGTTTGGCGGGGGAGAAACTACTCGGTGAGTTTCGAGTATTCCTTCAGCACACGTCTACTTCACTCCCAAATAACAGAGCAAATGGCAAAGCCGATCCCTCACCTGATAATGCGGGAGCGGCCCGAAGATCCCCACAGGGTGGGCAGCCCAGAGAGCCCCCCGCACCACCCGAGGAAAGGCGCACAGTGCCCGGGGGAAGCCTGGGCGGGGTGTGGGCAGTCAGCCTGGGGTTCGCTGCCTTTTAAATCCGATTTGTTCCTATTCCCGGGCCCCCGTGCGCCTGAGGCGGCGCCAAGGCCGCGGTGCGGTGCCCGGTGCTGGCCGCTAGGTGGCAGCGCGCGCTCGCGGAGCCTGGCTCGGGCCCTGCCCGAAGGCGCGGGCAGCGCAGGGAACACAGCCGGGCCTGTCCGCTGAACCTCCTGCAGAACTCAGCGGCGGGCCGGACACAGTTATTCATACGCCTGCAGAAATACCTGTGTGGTGGGTTTGTCTTTTTTTTTTTTTTCTTTTCCCAGGGAAGCAAGTTTTGAACAGAACGTCCCCACCATCGCTGTTTAAGCCAACACAGGGACCAGGCAAGCGCACTCATGGAATCCTACGAAACTCCGACTGTGCTGTGGGCTTTCCCTTAAACAGCTTCGATGGCAAAGGCAACTCTAGTTTCATGCTCATGTAAATTACAGAATCAATCAGGTTGGAAAAGACCTCTGAGATCGTCAAGTCCAACCGGACACCACCTTGTGAGCACAGCACTAAGTGACGGGTCCAGTCTTGTCTTTAACACTTCCAGGGACGGTGACTCCACCAACTCCCTGGGCAGCCCAGCCCATTCTCATCACCCTTCCTATGACGAAATTCTTCCCAATACCCAACCTATATGCCCCCTGGCACAGCTTGAGGCCATGTCCTCTCATCCTGTCAGTGGTTGCCTGGGAGAAGAAACCGACCCCTACCTGGTTCCACCCCTCCTTTTAGGGAGTTGCAGAGTGATAAAATCACCTCTGAGACTCCTCTTTTCCAGACCAAATGACCCCAGCTCCTCTCAGACTCTCTTCATAGGACTTGTGTCTCAGAGCCTTCACCAGTTTCATTCCCCTTCTCTGGACAATAATGCCTATTGGAAGGGGGTCTGACTGTGCCCCCCTGGGCTGCCTCCTCACAAAAAGCAACAAAGATCTGTCACTGGCCTGAAAGTACAGAGTGCTGCTTTGCTTTGCATCTTCAAATAAATAAGAGAAACTATTTCTGGAGATAAAAGTTCTGGGCAGAGTAAGAAAAAAAGGAAAATAAATGGGACACTTAACAAGAGGAAGCTTTTAAGAGAAAACAGAGGTGGGTGCCCCTGCCCCCACTGGATTATTCACTAATCTATGGAGGGAGAGAAACCTGACCAAACTCTGGATAAGGAAAATTACTTGACCCAGCAGTTCCCCCCTGATAAGTATTCTCTATCACCCCATCACCCCATCCACTGCTCTGTCCAAGGATCAGACTGGAGAGCCAGCAGTCTGTGTACTGTTAAGAAGCTATGGCTTGTCTGTCCCATCACCAGACATCCAACACTGAAAAAGAGGCATGGCTCACAGAGGGAAGACAGATGGTTATAGATAAACCATTAGCCTATCCCTTCCTTTTTGTGTCAGGGATACTGTGTGCCTACAGTGACGCAAGCAAACAGAAATCCTGAAACACAGAAGGTGCATTTCACATCAGTATGTGAATATGTTCATGAGGATCTTTTTCTTTCTAGGGTGTACAAACCACAACAGAGCTTCCAAGCCATTTGTAGGTCAGGGAAATGACTGCCAGATTACACTATAGACATAAAATGCCATCTAACTTCCAGTGTTGTGTTTGGATGCCTTTTTTGCAGTTTTTTATGACACATATTTGAGGCCATATAAAGACATTTGATTACCCTCATTGTATATATCCTTGAGCTAAGCTCACAATCTGAATTGTCCCATTTGAAATGAAGGAAAGACTGGATAGTAGGATTCAAACAGCTGCCTTTATCAGCTGTATAATAGAGTTCCCACATAAGATATGCTTTTTTTCCCCTCCTCAGACAGACATTGCTGTAAGATAAGTAAGAGGAAATTATGCAAGATGATAAACACAATTATTCAGCAGTTCAGGAACACCCTGCAAAACCCCACTAACCAAAAAAGTAACTACAGTCCAGACAAGGCAAAGAAGGGATGCTACACACGGATGAGGAAGAAATTAAGACCATCCTAGTGTTCCCCCCACTCCCCACATTTTTCCTTATCCTTTTCTCTTTTTTCAGTCTGTCTCTCTGAATGATTCTTTCTCCAGCCAAATCTCACTGCAACACCAGTGATCTGAGAAGCTGCATGAGACTTCCTTCTCTAAAATAATTATTTCTCCAGGCTGTAATAATCAGAGGTCACAAGGGGTTCCAAGGGGCATTATCCTGGTTAAGAAAGATACTTTTGAGTGCACTAGGGCAAATAGAAACATGCTTTGGGCAGTTAAGGCTCTGGATTTGCTCAGTAGGAAAAGGGGAGGGGGGATAGCTCTGGATTTGCTCCAGAATAGCCTGGCTGGGGAATGAACAACTTTTCAATCCCTGTCTCCTGTGAAATGCAACACAGCTGAGATACTGACACAATCTCTCATCTTGCACAACCTGTATAATTCACCTGCTCTGACGTGGTTACCACAACCTGCAGCTCTCTACAGAGTTGTGGACGTGCTGCTCCTCACCCTTGCAGGACAGAAATCAAACTGCAGAGACTGTCTCACCCAAGACCAAACAGAAATTCTGCAGTAAAGCCAGGACTTGGGGCCAGGTAGCCCATACTTCCAGCTAGTCACCTCATGTCTTCCCTAACCTTTTCTTCAGCCAGGAATCATTCTGTGGCCAAGGGCAAGGTGGAGCAAAAGAAGAGTGGTAGCAAAGAGGGGTGGTGAGAGATTGAGTTAAGGACCAAACTTCAGAAGCTTTGTTGAATATTAACAGTTCCATTCATCTTTTTCTCAAACTGAACTGCAAAAAGAAAGCTGTGATTGGAGGTTTTCAACGGCAGCTGGAGCTTCTGCACTTAGGGAAGTTATTTGACTTGTGATTTAAAATGTTTGTTTTCAGGGCATTGATGGGAATGTGTGGCCTGCCTAAGGCCCTGGCACAACTCGGCAACTTTTTTCACCATGAGCAGTGCTGTCCTGAGCGTCTCAGATGGCAGCCACCTGGCACACAGCAGCTGGCAAATGGCCTTGCTGTACTCGTAGGGCAGCGTGCTGCTGTGGTTACTCTGGTGTGAACTCTCTGCCTGGGCACTCCTGAGACAAGAGTGACTGAGCAAGGAGCTATACCTGTGTAACTAGAGCAGTTTAATTACACTGGCAAATTTTCCCTGCAGATAAGCACCAAGGCAGCTAATTCTGATTCCTTTCCAGGAGAAAATCACTTTGGATGTCTCTGCACCTTTGTGAAGTCTGTGAGTGTTTACACTGCCTTCACCCATAACAGGAATAACCTGCAACCCTGGACTTTACTGTCCCTATCTCTTTGGATCACATCTGAGTTTCTCATGCTCCTTCTTATAAGTATTGGAAATGTTATTAAGTATTGAAAAATATAGATACTAAAAAAATTTTAAAATATCCTCCCCCAAGTACTACATAAAACCCACCCCAACACTACATAGTTGGAGAAATGAATGTAACCTTTTCACTACTGTTGTTGTAANCACGGCGTGCTGCAGCTTTGGAGGCCGGGCTGGGCCAACTCTCAGATAAGCACCAAGGCAGCTAATTCTGACTCCTTTCCAGGAGAAAATCACTTTGGATGTCTCTGCACCTTTGTGAAGTCTGTGAGTGTTTACACTGCCTTCACCCATAACAGGAATAACCTGCAACCCTGGACTTTACTGTCCCTATCTCTTTGGATCACATCTGAGTTTCTCATGCTCCTTCTTATAAGTATTGGAAATGTTATTAAGTATTGAAAAAATTTTAAAATATCCTCCCCCAAGTACTCCATAAAACCCACCCCAACACTACATAGTTGGAGAAATGAATGTAACCTTTTCACTACTGTTGTTGTAAAAGGCTAATTTATTACCTATTAAAGCTTTTCCATTCTCTTCAGAGAATTACAGGAAGCCAATAGAGAAACTAAGGAAACTAATATAAAAATCCCCAGTCCCCCAAAAAACCAGCTGCACAGTACCACTGAGGAGGATGCTTGCAGCTTCTTAACAGCACCCCCAACTTCTCTTCCAGCCTGGCAGTGGTCCAAAGCAGACTCAACTGCAACAGCATGTATCTCATTGTGTCACAAGCTCCTAACAGGTCTCAGGTGATCCCCTGACACTTCCACTTGTTCCTGCTGCTTTAAGGGCAAGCAACCAAACACATATCCCCAGATCTTGTGCCTCAACCAGTTCAGCATCTTCTGTCATGATCTTAGAAGCAGACCAAGGTAGATTTGAAAAAACTTTATGCTGGATGTTGCACTGACACTGGCATTTAAGTTATGACAGAGGATTTGACACCTCCCCCAGTCAGCAGCTTTCAAGCAGTGCTGTGTCTACCCAATGTTGAAATCTAAAATCAGACATACCAAATGTATCAAAGATAAAAAATTATTTAATTTCATCAGGCTGCATCCAGTCTAATCCTGCAAAAACATGTGAAAAAAAATCTCATACTTGTGTAGTTGCACTTTGTTATTAACCAACTTGGAATACCCAGAAGAGACTGAGTGAAGGAAAGGTATCAGGCTTTACATAAAACAACCCTTTCAACTGGAATTCAAAGTATGAACCCTTGATCACTAATATGTGCAACACAGGGACTGCTTCTTTCAAGTAACAGAGGTATTTGTGGGGGAGAAGAGTGCTGATTCCCATATGGCCTGGGAGTTTGAGCAAGTAAACTGCTTATTCTATAGTGCCAGAGTTTGCTGGCACTGTTCCTGGTTTGAGATGATAGCTTCTGTGCTAGGAAAACATAAGAGAATATTTGCTTTCTCTGGAAATGATGTAGGTTTTGTCAACAATCCACTTTAAGGAAGCATTATGGGACCCTTTTCCCTGTTTTTGTGATTCTTTACAGGTGAAGAAAAAGCCTGCCACTATTCAGCCCTAAAAGCACATTTAGAAAATAACAGAAAAAAGCAGGACTAGGGTTAGCCTGAAGGAAATGGCAACACTGACTGCACACACTGTACACTGACAAAATTACAAGGGCCTTGCATGCAGTCGCCAAAACCTGCAGAAATACTCAGACTTTGGGGCCAAATCATGATTCATACAACAGTAAATCTACTCAATTCATTCGATCATTCCAGTTCCAAAAGAAGTTTCTTTTAAGGTTTTTACATTTCTCCCCATCATTGTGACACTCATGCATCTTCCATATAATGGCAAGAAATTCAGACAATAATCTTCAAGTTCTCAACTATCTGACATTTTCTTTTCAAAATAAAAACTATTTTGGCATGAGTAAGAGGAGCTGAGATTTATGAATATAAGACAATGCCAAGTAAATATCTTCTTTTGACAGAAAGTAGTTTTTCATGGTGAACAATGGTAAAACTAGATCTTCACCTAACACTTGCCTTTCCATGGCCAGATGTTCTTGACTTTCTCACAGAAATTGATACAATTTTTAAGATGATGACATTACCAAAAAAAAAAAAAAGAAGCAGCAAAGTAATGATGACTTTTAAACACCTTTCCTCTTGTTTTGGTTCTGAACTGGAAGATGAAAAGATTCACCTTGTTAAAGCAAGGTAAACAGACAATGCCCGTGCCTGCAGTGGAGAAGGGAAGCAGAAGGGCTGCAACTGTGATCTCTCAGATGCCCCTTTCAGTTGGGGAGGGAGCTGCCAGAAAGCAGTAAACAAAACTAAGAAGCTGTTGCTGCTGTCACTACACCCTTCACGCAAAAATGGGCACCAGATCCTTGTTAGCAGGTTTAGCAAGGGGTGAGTGAAGCTGCTGGAAGGAGTCCAGGCTGAGTGCAGTCCAAGGGGCTGTCCCAGAAGGCAGCTGGACAGCCTGCCAGCTGGGAGCTGCGCTGCATTTTCACATGCAGCTACAAAGCCTATAAATTAAGATTGCTGAGCTTGGAGTTAGCATGTGCATGACTCACAAATATTTATTAAAGAGGAAGGAGTGACATCTCCAAGACAGCCTGAAGAGAAAAATAAAAAAAAAAAACCAAGGCACTGAAGTTTTGTAGAGAATCAAAAAGGAGCTTGTGCTTCTCACTGCTCAGCTGAACAGGGACTGAAGGACCAAAGTAAAATATTGGTTTAGTTCTTCAGTGTTTTGCCTTTCCATCTGGTAATTTTTATGTTTGCTCCTTTTCAACCAAAGCCTGACTTTGTGTATGTATTTTAACATGCTAGAAGAGGGGAAGATTCCTGTCATTTGGGAACCTGCCATTAAAATCTATGTGGGTCTGTTTTAGTAATTTGTGATACTTTTATGAGTAATCCACTGGCAGTTAAGAACCATTTTTTTTTCACTAGTTCTCCCAATATACATGTAGAGAAATTAGAAAAGGAATTATTTGAATTTACATACCTTGCCTTTATTTCAGAGTTACCACTCACCCTCTTTAACCAGACTACAGACTTAGTTGTTTGAGCATGCACTTGTTAGTCTGATGAATTTATTTTAGATCAGAACAGCTTACACATGTATAATCCTATTTATTTAAGGTGTTTCCATGAAAAGTTGAAGCAGAATATCTTTCCCTTTTCAATAATGTGAGAAGTCTCTCCATGGGGAGATGGGGAACAAGATCCTGGCTGTTCTTTTTCCCCATCAAGGTCAGTTGGAGCTTTACTGTCAGTTAGCTTCGGTAACACTTTGTTACTGTTGGGTAGCAATTTTATTCACATGACCAATTGTAATTGTACCAACTTGTCCTGTGGACTCTTCATTAGCTGATTTCAGTTAATGAGTAGTAGAAATTATCCATGCATTTAATTACAAAGCATTTGAAAGGGAAGAACTATTTGCAGTTCTTTAATTTTCCTTTTTCATTGTTCTTCTGACATTCTATCTCTTACTTCAATGAGTCTTCAATAATAGTAAAAAGGTGTCTGTTTTAATGAGGGTCTTGTGTTTTTAAATAGCTGGTCCTGAGTATTGCTGTCGCTATGCCTAGGTCTAGACTGTTCTAAAGTAATGCTTTCTTTTTCCAAATGCATTTAACCACTCCTTCAGCAGTTTTAGAGTCCCACCAATTTAAATCCCACTTTTTTTTTTCCTTTTTTTTTTCTTTTTTTAATCTGGACTGCAGCTACTCTACAAATAGAGTAAGAATTTCAGTAACAGCTTCAGTTCTAGGTTAGGTAATCAACCAAAATTGCTTCCAATATATACCACTCACTGAAAGAGAGGCAATGGACAAGAAAGACTTTAAAGCATGAGACATTAACAGCTCCAGGCTGTTCCCACCTAAACCATGCTATAGGCCTGTTCTCTTCCTTCTGCAGATATGCCAATTAATCTTTATACCTCTGATAGTCATCATATACCTTAATGAGTGCATTAGCACTTGTTGGACACCTCCCCCTCCACATCCCATTTGCTTTCTTTTCATCACAGGTAACAACTCGTTAGCAGATTCACTGGCTATAATAATAGAATATCCTGAGCTGGAAGAAACCCACAAGGCTCATCCAAGTGCAGCTCCTGGCCCTGCACAGGACAGTCCCAGAATCACACCATGTGTCTGAGAGCATTGTCTAAATGCTTCTTGAACAAGAAGGAAGACAGTAAGCAGGAACTTATGGCTTGTAACTACAGTCTCCTTGCTAAAACCCCAGCTATTCCAAAAGATATTATCTAGGTGGCTATAACTCTGCTCTCTCCATGTCTCCATCAATGATTTTAACCTTGTCTGCCCTACCAGAAACTGCCACTGGGTTAAGTTCTGTTCTGCTGTTAAAAGAACGAATACATCAACTTTGGAAACTCCAACCTAATTCACTGAAAAAATCCCAAAATCCATTCTACTGAGATAAAAATAAAGACTCAGGAATAAAGATGCCACATTTCTTTGCCCTGATCACTGTAACTGCACAGTCTTTGCCAATCTTCTGTGTCAATTTTCCTTTTGAGAGATTTCTTCCTACTCACCCTTACAGTGTATTTTGTGTCCTCTAGCAGAAGTACTTCAAGGCACTTTCACACATGTGAAATACATCTGTAGATCTGCAGCATGTAAATTAAAGTTGCTGCTGTAATGCAATGACCCAAGGTGCCCATGGTTTGCAGTAACCTCTGCGAGCACATGAAATGCCTGCAGCTCCAGTGCTGTCTGAGCCTGGCATGAGCTCTGCCACCCTGCTGACAGCAAAACGCATCTCCTCCCGCAAGTTATCTCTCTGCTCAGGCAGACCATCCTCAAAAACAGAGTGACATAAGAACCTAATGGTCTGGGTACACTAATTAGTTATAAGAAAGGCATAAAACATGTATTTTTTCTTAATATAATTTTAAATGTTTGCCAGTCTGGGGATTAAAGAGAACTGATTAATTATCTCTTATATCTGAGCTATCACTGATAACAGTATTAAAAAAATAAAGAAAACCCTGACAAGAAACTTCAAGCCAAACCTTCTTAGCCTCATTTCTCTGAAAATTCAAATAAAATCCAAATAAAAAAATGTCGGTGATTTGGAGTTTTGCAAAACCAAACGCTGACTGACAAGGTTTTACAAACATGAAAGCTTCCTTGAGGCATCCTTAGGTGCTCTGATTTATTACAGCTTTGTAGCTAATAATTACTTTCAGAAGGGAAAAGAAAGGTAGTTCCAGTTTGTAAATTGTTGCTTTGTGATGTAGAAGAGTAACAATAGCCAACATGCTTTACTTAGGTGTACTGTTAATTAAACAATTAAAATTTGTTTATTTAGTTTGTTAAAGCTGTTCCCATAAGGGAATAGCTTTAACTCCAAGCAAACCCCTCAGACCCGAGAGAGCTGCTGGACAAAGAGCAGTACTGCCTTACCTCACTGGAGATGAGTGCTTGTGGGTAGGGTGACAGCAAGTCATAAAAAGGATAACAAAAATTACAGGTGCTATAGGAATCCCTTTGGTTGATCTACTTCTAATAGTTCCTGAAAACACAGTGCACATCAAAGACATATAAAAGCGGCATCCTGATTATTTTCTCAAATAAGGTCTTAAGGAACACGATTTGTTAATCAGGATCTATGCGCTAAACGTATCAAAGACACAGGTGGGGAATTTGCAGTGCTGTTAAATGAGTCTGACCTTCCTTCCTCACATCAAAACAAATCATGTTCCTGATTAACAGCTATGGAGTTAGAAAGGTTTTGGACTTGGTCATCAAATGCATCGTGAAAGAAAATGGCATACAATGAGCTCTTTGCAAACACTGTTTTGCATTGGGCAATCATTCCTTCTCCTGTGTTATGAGGGTGACTATTAAACTATCAGAACCATTACCAATATTGTATTTATGGGAGCTTGATTCCAACCCAACCACTGGTACAGAGCCCCTGATAAACACAGTGTTGGGGCTTTATCTGCTATACATAAACTGCTGGTTTTTGAATAACTGACTGTAATGGTTTATAAAATCCAGTACAGAGGCTGCTGCAGAGTGGTGCCTGACTAATGGATTTATGGAAAAGCAAATACAAGAATACAGACACTACTGGGAGAAGTAGCAGCCTGTTGTTTGGTGCTTGTACATCCAAACAGTTTTAAACTGCATGAACTAATAAAAGTCCATCTACCATCTTGGTGTTTTTTCAGGTTGCAAGGACACATAGTTTTGGTTTACTTTTCTTGAAAGTATAGGGTTTTATATTTGTATGAAAACGATTCAAAGGGTTCATAGCTGTATACTTTGTGTAATGGCTTTTGTCTGCTATCCACTGGAACACAATCACATAAATTATTCCCAAATCATTGGGCAGCCTGTGTCAATAGTGAACTGCCTTATAGGATTTACCACAGAGCTTTCCAAAAACTAGAAAAAGAAAGTGAAATAATATTTATTACCACTAAGGTAAATACTTCCCACCACAAAATGTCAAGCAATCATCTAATCACACTAGGAAGGACAATAACAGCTCTGAAATAATACTTATTCCCTTATTCCTTGCTAAGAAATTGCTTATATTGTACCAGAAAGAACAACAGTTTTCAGACAGAATCTGTAAGAACCTTTCTCAAAATGTTTGTGGTCATTATCCATTTGGCTATAAATTAAATTCTAAACATCAGACAAATATCAACATTCCCTTCCACAGAAAAATGGCAAGTCCAACCAGACCAAGTAGATGAAAATGTGGTAAGCAAAGGATATCTATAGGTCCCATGGGAAGAATACCACCACTTTATCTTTTGCTCCCTTCAAAGACTGCAGCTACATAATTGCTAAAATTTTCTCTTCCATCCAGAAAGCAACTGTTTCTAGGACATGCAACAAATCTCTAACTCTTTGCTATGGGCCAGCTGCAGAGAATATTCCTAAAGGAATCACACCATTACAAGCAGTAGGTATCTCTATATGATAGACAGTACGACCTAAAAAAGCCTGCAGGCTGGATAGCAAATATCTTATAATCACAAATTGAATGAAATCCAGAGAGTTAAAAATAAAGCAAACAAAAAACCCCACACAGAACAGTGCAGCAATTCTAAAGAGTAACCAAATTTTCAGAAATTACAGTATGTTTGAGGCTATTTGGTGAGCAGACACCAAGGCTAAATTCATCAAGAAAATTATTCACTCAGCATTAGCATTACAGCTGTGTTTTGCCTCCCAAGACTTTTGCCTTTATTTGCAATTGTGTTGATTATGCATATGCAAAATATTTTATCTATTCTATCTATTCCCTTTCCCTCTAAATGGTGCACTAATCTGTAATGACAAGCATGCTGCTGCACATGGAAAACTCATCTTCAGGGTAGGCAAAGGCACTTGGTTCATATCTAGCAACTTTAAAAATTTGAATGTGGGATGAAATGGGTATACATTTTCTCTAACAATATAAATGTGACATTTTACATGAGAATAATGCTCCGGTTTTTGGAAACAGTTGTGGTATGTAGCTGAATTCATTACTGATTATTCCAAAAGCATGACTGCAGCAGCAAACCAGCACTTCAGTTTTAATTTGTGAGCCTTGTGTGGGGTGACAGACATTTGCATAAGAGTGACAGTAACTTTAATCCCCCTATACCCTTGACTTGTGCCTTGGTTTCTTTGAACACATTTCTAAATCAGTGAAGCTTCTGCCAATTAGGAATTATAATACTTCTTGGGAAAGAAAAAACATTTTCAATCCCAATACAATTTCCATGAAATAAATTATTTGCATAGAGCACAGCCAGCGCAAGTAACTGTATTAAAATGCCATTGCTAATTAAATTGTATCCTTGGCAGTTTGGAGCAGAAAAGGAGGGGAAAGTGTTAAATATATGGGTAATTTTAAGCAATATTCTAAACACTTTACTTGACAAATATTTGCTGAATATTTCCTGACTAAGACACATAGTGATAGCTATTTTCCTATTCCCTCATACAAAAGGGCAAGACAACAAAAGCAGCTGTCTGATTAGGGGCACTGTTGTCCTGAATCAATTACATCCCCGCAGCAGAGAGCTCCACTTATGCACCTGTTTTTAAATAAAAAGCTTCTGTAGCTCCCAAGCCTTGTACAAGGGCGATGGGGGTGGGGGGAGAAACTATGAGTGAAAGAAACAATAATTCTTCTGAAGGTCAGCCAGGGCATCCTTCATCCCTCGCTCTCCACATTCACTGATTGCCTCCGAATAGGAAATCCGCCCAAATCTTCTTCTACAATCAAGAAGGGGGGAGGAGATCCGTGTTGAACATGTGCCACTTTCACTGGCTTTTGAAGGAATATAATTATTGTGTTTAACCGACTGACTTATCTCTTTCCCAGAGCTTTTCAAGTTGAAGGGTGACAGAGCTGAGGAGTCTGAGAGCTGGCTGCTCACCCTGATTGCAGTGTGCCTCCAGGTACCCATTAGTGCCTCCCCACCTCATCCTCCTCCTCTCCTACCCCCCGGCCAGGGCTGCTGCTTCAAGCTCTGCTCACAGCAGCAGTACCTGGGTACTCCTGGCCTCTCTGCAGTGCCTGCTGACACAGGTGGCACCTATTTACCTTCCAGCCTTAGGTGCTGCTCCCTGAAAAAAGGCTGCAGACCTGGAGCCCACAGTCTGGTTATTTTGATTAGCTCAAATCCCAAGCAAGACTCTTTCTGCAATTTATCCTGTCCCATAGCTTCTGGTAGACATTTTTCTATAAGAAATTCATTACCATTTACCACACAGAATAAAAAGGAGCCTGTTTATGCAGTCTTTTACTGCATGCATAAAGATTTCCTTATAACAAATATTTCTCTGGAGAATTTGCATTTAGTACCTCTGACCCATCTAAGCACACTTTTTTCCTTTAATATTAATAAAATCTTAGTCTTTGATGCATACATAGTTCTTTTTTAACAGGATGAAGAAATTAGAATACGTTGTTTTCCTTATTATCTGAATGCATGAAGAAAAATGCAATTGAACTGATAAAACAAAGTGGGTTTTGGCCAAGGCAGCTGTTCTGCAGTTGGTGCATATGTTCTGTTTTCAATTCCAGCTCTGAAGTGTCCAAGCTCCCATTTTCTTGCATACATAGCAGAAGACAACTAGATAGCTACCCTCATGAAAACTGCCACACAAACACTACAAAAGGAAGATCCCCTCAAATATACACAGAAGTATGTTTTAACATAATTTATGAATGATTTTTAATTTTTTCCATTTTGCTTTTCCATGCAATAAGGGATCTGCAAGGTTTTTCAGATGTGTTGCTCAGGCTTCTGCAATAGATACGGACAATAAAAATCAGGGCTGAAAAAGTTCTTAAACGTGACGTTATAAAATGCTTACAAGCACTGGATTTTTCAGGCCTTAAATATCAAATTACTGAGTAGATACAATAATTTTATTTGGGAAAAAATACAATTTGATATTTAATTGCAGCAGCACTATATAATCTAAAACTGTAGAGAGCACAAGCCATCTAGGAGGTATCTGGATTACACTGAGGAATTCACTTTGTGATGGATCTCTCTCTCTGGATGGCTGGGGAAATCTAGGATACTCTATTTGACTACATGCTTAAGATGACAAGTTGAGAGAAGTAAAATATGATCGAGACAGATAAACAGATGCTTTTAATAATCTCAGTGCTTGCCTAAATCCTTTGGTACCCAGGCAGATTTAGAAGTCTGATCTGCAGTGTCTGCCATATTGGGAAACGAAATTCAGGTTCTTCAGTATTTTGGTCTCAAAGATCCAAGTTTCTGTGCATATGGATAAAGACATAGCAGAGTTTCTTACCTCCAGTGATTACATTCAAACCCCTAAACTATGTAATTGAGGGACTGCAATTACTTAGAAATTTTGTATTCTTACAGGACTTAGCTGGACAGGATATCTGTAAGAACAGATGTAAAAATCAGCCTAAACAGAGTCTGCCAGAAGGTGAAGAATGACCTTTTTAAAAGATACTGCTATGAAAATAAAGCCTTCCATTAGTTTGTCATATAATTTGTCTTTATAAATAATAAAAAAATCTTCCATTACAGACAGGCATTTCTTAAAAGCCTAAATGAGAGTCTGACAGCACGAGTCATTATTTATTGAACAAACAATGAAATTTTAGTACTCCTTTTCAGAATAATCTGTTTACTTCTTTTATTATAACATTCATTCTGATTTTCAATCAATAAAATGAAAGTGAAAAGTCACTCAGAAGAAGAAGACATTCTGATCCAGTCAGTGAAAAGAGCTGCTTCAAAAATTTCCAAAGAACGGGGACACAGAGTGTCAGCAAACAGCGCTTAAAACATGGAAACAATACAGATACTTCTCAAGTCAAAGGCCAAACAAGGAAAAAAGTGGGCCCTTTTGACTTCAGTAAGGCTTGCAACACATCTCCCACAATACTCCTAAATCCATCTTAGGATGTTACAGTCTATTCAGGAACAAAGTTTACTGTCTGGTTGGGCTCAAAGGGTTGGGTCAATGGGTTGTGCTCTGCCAGGAGGCTGGTTAGATGCAGGTCTGGCCTGGGACTTGTTGTGGTTAACAGCAACCCAGTGCATCAGTGACCCAGAGCAGGTAGAAGGAGCTCAATGCCATGAGGTTTGCAGCTCACTCCAGAACAGTGGGAGCCATCAATGAGGTTGGGGAAGAGCTGCCATTCCAGGAAACCTAGGCAGGCTGAAGGAGAGAGCTGACAGAAACCTTATGAAACTCAAAAAGGACAAATGAAAACCCCTTCTAGCTGGAGAGGAATAACTCCTGCAAGTAGTTGCTGGGGGGCAGCTCTCAGGGCACTGGCCTTGGGTGTGTGCAGGCATGAGCTGACCAGAAGCAGCTGGTACCTACAAGGAAGTTACTGAGAAGATGAAGCCAGCTCTTCACTGTGGTGTATAGTAGGAGAATGGGAGGCAACAGGCATAAACTGAAATGAGAAGTCCAGATTGTTTATCACACAAAGGCTTTTTTTCACTGCTTGGACAATGAAGCAGTGGAACAGACTGCCAAAAGAGGCTGAACAGTCTCCATCCTTGGAAGATTTCAAGACCAACTGGAAAAAATTCCTGAGCAACTTCATCTGAACTCATAGTTCACCCTACTTTAAACAGGAGATTGGAGTAGATGCTTCTTCAAACTTGAATTATTCTAGTTCACACTTCAAAGAAGGAAAACAAACCCCATCTATTCTTGAATATTAAGCCAATTCAAATTTTCTAAAGTAATGATAGTATTGAAATCTCTTGTTGATAATACTTGCCAAGAAATAAAGCACCTTGCTAACTTCGCACCAGCTGTCATGCAAAATCTCACATTTTATTGAGAACTTAGGCCAGAGGCAAGACAAATGCACTACTTGGAAGGAAGAATACATTTTGACTTTTCCAAAGACTCATGAAGAGATTATTTTGTCCATCCTTCTTTGCCTAGCAAAACTCAGTAAGACTGAGACCTTTAGTGTGTTTTAAGTACCATATATTCTAAATTTGTGCAGCATATACAAACTACTTGTCAAATTAAATTACTAAGAGTTCCTCAAAGCCCCTATTATAGTAAATGCAAATTGAAAGAGGGGAAAATCTGCTTGAGTAGACAACAAGAAATGAAGTATAAATACCTATGCTTTTATGCAGACAATTTAAAACAAATCTGTACGCATTTTGCCCTACCAAAAAAACCCCATTTTAAATATTCTTTGCATCGTGTTTCTATGCAAGATTTTTTTTTTCTCTGGGGTGGGTGTTGAGTTTATTTTGTCATTTGTTTATTTTTGTCATTTGGTAAGACAATCTCAAATGTTGAAAGTTTTGGGCTTGGGAGTACCAGGCAGCATACAGCCAAAACTGATATGCACAGACCAGAGGTAGCTCAAACAGGGGATCGCTCAACTCCCACAGACAGGTCTGAGAGGCAATTGGTACTGCACCTGTTTTAACACACATTATATCACAGTGTTGCTGTATGTAGACATAATAATTTAGACACAATGTCCTACTGCAAGATAAGTCTCCAAATTACTTAAAATATAGTACCATACTTCAAGAATAATAAGTATTTGTATGATTTATTCAGTGGAAAATGAGCAGTTTTGTAGCTCTCTTTGTAAAGGGAGACTTCTAGTTGCCTATTTCAGCAATTTGAGCATCAATCTTCCTAGCACATGATAACCAACATTCAGCACTAACTGCGGCAGTCTAAATTAGAAAAGAGACATTGTATTTCCTAGATTATTTTTTCTGCTGATCCATAAACACTGGTTATAATCCATGGATATGTTCAAGAGCAGATCAAGTGACTGATAAATTTGCAAAAAGAGTTCTAGTTCTAAAGTATTTTGCAAAATCTATTCACACCAATCCTTGGAGGAAAAGATTCTCCATGATGCAATAACCCAGGTATTATTACAGTTCCCTAACTGGGACACATAGCTCATATTTCTTTATACTATCTGCCAAGTGAGCAGCTGACACAATCATGAAGTGCATCTCAAGCAGTAAGTGGCATTTGAGACTTTCAATGACTCTTCATTAACTTAGTGAAAGGAAATGAGTAGAATAATATTTTCTACTTTAATCATCTGTACATAGCAACTATTATAGCAACCATGCTACTATTTACTTTTGCTGTAACAATGATGAAATATGTCACAATGAAATGAAAATAAATCTAACTAAAATAAGACAGAGAAGAAGAGGAGGAAATAACCCTTGAAATTACAGCTTGAAAGCGATACTTAAAAATTCATTCTCTCAGTCAGGGGCTCTGAAGCTGGGCAAACACCTATGACTGTATGTGCATCACATGTGCTGCTCTCTGTGTTCTTAAGGCTTGTTTGACCTGATGGGTTTGCACCAATATCTGTGTTTGACCTGGAAGAAAACTGTGCAGGTGCATCCAGCACTTCTTTACTCCCACAGAGTGTGATAGCCCTTTTGTTTAAAAAAAAAAAAAAATTTAAGTGTCCCTTTGTGGGAATGGATGCCTGAATCACAAAATAAATTGGACAGACTGACAGCAGGTATTTGCCAAGGGGCAAGTTAACGTGGGTAGAGAGTTAATAAGATTCAATATTGCACCACTATTAAGCCTGTACCACAAGCCTTGGGACTTTCACTTTAATATCAGGTATGTCCTCATCGTTGCAATCAAGCAAGCATTAAATTAATCAGGAAATGAGTACTGTTAGCCAGCCAGCACTGCTTGGTAACAGCAGCTCATCACGGTCTAAACAGGATGTGTCCCAGGCCAGGCTTCTCAGGCAGTGCCTGGCCCTGTGTGGGCACCTGTCCCCAGGGCCTACAGCCCAGCAGGTCTGTGATCCACCCTGAACACTACAGGGGAGGGGTGAAGCTGCAGTGCAGACACCAGAGAGGTCGGCCCAGGCCCACCATCAGAGTAGGAGTTATGGCTTGGAAGAGGTGTGCCCAGCAAGGGTTTATAACCTGAAATTCAACTACAGAAACAAACCCCAGAAACTGATTAATTGTGGGTGGGATTAATTGCAAAAAACAGGATCTTCTGCAGACTGAAGACCCACTCCCTGGCTGAATGTATTTTCTCTGCTCTGACTGCTCTGGTGGATTAATATCATCATGCACAAGGATCATCCACACCCGTTTCTCACAACTTTTACTTCTCCCAGACAGCAAATCTCTTCTTTCAGTGTTATATGAGGATGGAAAACATCAGCAATAAAAGATGATAACTACAATGTCTCAGCCCTGACAAGGTTATGTATTTTCAGCAATTTACACCATTCTCAAGGGTGCCCAAAGCAGATCATTGCATCATATCTCCTTTCCTTCTAGAATCATAGAACAGTTTGGGTTGGAAGGGACCTTTGAAGACCACATGACACCTTCTGCTAGATCAGGTTATTTGGAGTCCTGTCCAAACTGACTGTGAGTGTTTCCAGAATGGGGCATCTACCACCTCTCTGGGCAACCTCCTGCAGTGTTTTACACCCCTTGCTGTAAGAAATTTAATTCCTTGAACTAGTCTAAATCTACCCCCTTTTAGTTTAAAACAATTGTCCTATCACAACAAGCCTTGCTAAAAAGTTTTTCCCCAGCTTTTTTATAAGCCCCCTTTGAGTACTGAAAGGCCACAATAAACCCCAACTCTCTCAGCCTGTCTTCAAAAGAGAGCTGCTCCAGCCCTCTGATCATCTTCATGGCCCTCCTCTAGTCCTGCTCCTAGAGGTCCCTGTCTTTCCTGTGCTGAAGACCCCAGAGCAGGACACAGAACTCCAAGTGCAGTCAAATGAGAGTGGAGAAGAGCAGAATCACCTCCCTCACCCTGCTGGCTACACGGCTTTTCGTGCAGCCCAAGATCCAATTGGCTATCTAGGCTGCAAATGCACATTGCCAGCCCATGTGCACTTCTCACCAGCCCCCCAAGTCCTTGGCAGGGCTGCTCTTGGTCTGTTCATCCCCATCTGAGTCTGTGTTCATATGAGGGGTTGCCCTGACTCAGGTGCAGCACCTTGTACCTAGTCTTGTTAAACTGCATGAGATTCCCATGGGCCCACTTTCTCAAGCTTGTCCAGGTCCCTCTGGATGGCATCTCACCCTCCAGGTGTGCACCACACAGCTTGGTGTGATCTGTAAACTGGCTGAGGGTGCACTCAATCCCACGATGTCATTGATGAAGCCCTTAAATAGCAGTGGTCCAAACACAGATCCCTGAGGGACCCCACTTGTCACTGATGTCCATCTAGACTCTGAGCTGCTGACCACTACTCTCTGGATGTGAGTGTCCAATCAATTCCTCATCTACCAAACAGTCCACTCCTCAAATCCATATCTCTCCAACACAGACGGATGTTGTGGGAGACCCTGCCAAAGGCCTTACAGATTCCAGACAGATGACAGCCATGGCTTTTTCCTTGTCCACTGAAACAGTCATTCCATCATACAAGGCCACTGAGTTTAGGCAGGACTTGCCATTGGTGGAGCTGTGCTGGCTGTCTTGAACCATGTCCCCGTTCTCCATTTGCCATAGCATATACTCTGGGAGGATTTGTTCCATGATTTTCCCAGGCACAGAGGTGAGTCTGACAGGCTGATAGTCCCCAGGATCTTACTTTATACCTTTTAAAAAACCCATGCACTGCTTCCCTTTTTGTAGTCACCAATGACTACCTAGAAGCAGCAAACAAGTCAGATGGCTGCCTTTAAAGTGTAAGTTTAGTTTCAAAGCTCCTCTTCTCCTTTTCTCCACGTAAATGTGTAATGCCTTCTAATTCTCTGTACTCTTTTTCAACTCTGCTGGTTGCAGCTCCATTATCTCTGGAAGTTGCTTTAACACCTGCCTCCTGTGCCAGCCAAAACAACACCATCTGTTGCACAGCCTGAAAGGTCTGTGAACCACAATGTTTTCCGGTTTGCCCAAATTATAATGAATCCTTTCTCCCCAAACATGCCAGGCCAAGCAGCTTTCCAAGGGCTCTGACAGGTACTTGTTTTGCTCCCCTAGTTCCCTTTGTTTCCACTTGGGCATTGGGGCCAGTCCCACACCAGCTGACAGCACTCATTGCTTAAGAGGTCAGAACAAAAGCTCCCTGAAAATGCTTTACAAGCGCATGCCAAATCCACAGCCAAGGCTACATGAGGTTTCTCACTGTGGTCCGTGGGTCATTACTCTCCAATCAGGTTTTCCAATAGCTGTCAGGGGTAGGTTAGTGGCAGACCAGGAAAAATTTCGAGCAGGAAGCACGTGTGGATGCAGGACCAAGGCTCACCTGCACTGCTCTGCATTCACATTCAGCCTAAGCTCTGTCCCCCAGTCACTTCCTTCCTTCCTGCCCTTCTCACCTGTAGCATCTCAGGCCTCTATCCTTTTCTCAATTTAAATGGCTCTTGAGTAATCAATTCATCTCTCAAGACTATAAAAAAGGAAATGGGTGGCATGAGGGAGGTGATACTTTCAAGGACTGTACTACAGACCATCAGGAAGATGATCCTAATCCTGTGCCTCAGGATTGTCCTTGAATTACCTGAAGATTTCTCCTTTGTCTTACTTATAATTTGTACTTACCTCACTTTCAGATTTGGGAAGTTTAAATTCAGATTATCTAGCAGTCTGAGAAATAGTAGCATTCTAGGGAAAATAAAGGTTCAGACAAACCAGCTGGATAATAAACAGGAGTGAGAAGCCCAATCCATTCTCATTAGTGTGTCTCTGTGGATATTTTTATTTGCTGTCTTTTCTTCCTATTCATCTCAAATTAGGAAGGACAAGTGGAAGCCTATCAGACAAACAGCCAGCCCAATTACCTACACTTTTTTTCCTTAGCGGTGCAGGGGTAAAGAAGTGGTTTAAGCTAAAGTTATAAAAGGAAACTAATTTTGAATGTCCCAGTCCTCATTTAAATTTAGTAAATTATCAAATATCTCAAATATTACATTTAATAGGGACAAAAATTAGCATTCTGGGATTCAGTTTGTCTGAACAGGCAACATTCAGGTTGGGATAAGACAATGTAAGAATGAGACTTTTCAGAAATTAGCAGTACTTTCAAGGGAACTGGAAGTCAGAGTCCTGAGATGAAAATCAATTGTCACAAACAATTCTTTCAATAAACAGACTTTTCTGCTTCACCCCTGGCTACCATGTATTTCTTGTCTGAAAATGCAGGACTGTGAAGCTTTTTCCATCTTTGCCATGATGAAGGAAGCTCCCAGCTACATGTAAGAGTGAGTAATGCTTGAACACCCACAGTTATTGGGTAGGTAATGCTGCTGTCATGTACCATCATTTCTCTCCTACCTGTACTCTTCAGACTTTACATTAAACACAAAAGGAGACCACCAAAAGCTGCAGAATACCTCACAAAGATCATGCAATTTTGTGTGCATCAGTACTCACGGATGACGAAGCCTGTGTGGAGACATTTGTCATGTATGGAGGCTGTTGACATGTTCAGCTGGCACAGTTCAGAGGTAATGGGGAAGTCTGTGCTTCAGCCTCAAACAAATTACTCCTCTATAACACTAAGGTCCCAGTTTTCTCTACATCTGGCCCAGATTTTCTACTGCTACCCACATAGGTGAAATTTAAACGTGCTTCTTGCTGCAGCTTCATGTCTACATCATCTGTGATTAGTAAACAGCAATCATTTTTAATGTTCTTTGGAAAATGTTTTGGCTGCATTTCAAGGGTTTTTATGTATTCTCATCATGATCTTTTTCTGTAATTAAATTTAAGATGATTAGCATTTTCCTTACAGTCTGTATCTGCACATCTTTTTATCCATGTCCTAGACCATTAAATTACATTTACTAAAGCCTTCATTGTGTCCTAGAAAACAACTGAATCACTGACGGTCAAAGCCTTATTTTTATTAAGTGCAAATAATAAACGGTAGTGCATAAAATAATGCAATATTTACTCCAAAGTCTCAAATGACATTTGACTTGAAATTGCTTTTATATACCTATTTACTTCCCTTTATATCTAAGATATGCCAAATGTTCTTTGTAAATACTGAAGGTGAGGTGAGTCACTAGTTCAACAGAACAACCCACTGAGGATTTGACGATAATGCAACTAACCCTGGTACTGCTACTTTTAAGTGTTAAAAGATCAGAAGAGGAAAATTTGGTGTCATCAAAAAAATCAATAGACACATCAGGAAAAACAAAAAAAATGCAATTGCAAGCTCTAAAATTTGCATATTTCAGTCTTAATATTTATCTAATACATATTTAATATGTGTATTTTAATGTAATTTCAGCTTTAACAGATTGCAGCATTTCCAAAGAACTATCAGGAATTGTCTTTGTTGAAGCAAAGCTTAATTCCTATATCAGTATTTAAATTTGCAGACTTCACCCCCATATTTACAAGTCTTGTAAAGTAATTGTCAGCATAATGGTCCATCTGCATACTACAAAGCGAAAAATTTCTACTAGTAATTTTAAGAACAAATAGTTTATGAATGTGTTGTGTTTTGAAAAGAACAGTTTCAGAGTGCTGCTACTAAGATTATGGTAGGAAATAATTTGTATAAACATCACTGGTAATTCACTACTGGAGGTCATCTAGTCGAACCTCCCTGCTGATATCACATGACAAACTCAGCCATTATGACTCTCATAAAGAGGTAAAACGTTGCCCTAAAGAATCCACATGGCACCCTGTGCTTTGTTAGTTGACCAGAGGTATTATTTCCTACAAGCTTTTTGCTATGGAAACAAATAAACCAGCATCTTGCCATCTGCTGACACTTTCTCATCTGTCACCATCCTTTGCACCATGTTTTATCTTTGCATTTGCACAGGAACACATAACCACCCATTTCCTAGACCCAGCATGATAGCCTCACAAATTTGCCTGGATGGAATGTGTGAAGTAAGGCAATAAGTGCTCCTCCAGCAACACCTTGGTGCACAGGCAGGCAATCACACACATTTGGGATTCTACCACTTATTTTCCTGGCTGGAGAAAGCAAAAGATCATTGAAGCTGGAGAGCCATCACTTGAGGTGAAGTGCCTTACTGTAAGATCAGAATGCTCTTGAGCTACAGCCAAAGTGAAGTGTTTGGAGAAGAGAAGGGAGGAGAGAGACTGATATTTGGAGCAGTGGAATGTATTCAGGATAATACAAAGCAGCAATTCCTAGTAGCAGATTTTTAAAAAAATGAGATCCAAGAGTTGCTGGGATGACTCACATAAACATGCCTTTCAAGGAAGGAAAACCAGAGTGACATTATCACAGCAGAAAAAAGAAGCAAACTGAGTGCACACAGGAAAGAGCAAGAAATTAAAGACACATTATGGTTTGGATTAAAAGATAGTTGCAGAAGACTGATCTATGTCGCACTGATAGCAAAAGNTGAGCCCTGCAGAATGTCTCACAAGGAACATAAACTCAAGAAATACTGATTTGTTTCTACTGTGGCATGATTATAACCTCTGAGACTGAAAAAAATCCCCTTAGGAACATGCTATAGTGGGATCTTAACATGATAACTGAATAACTGTTCAGCTGGGGGAATTTTAACAAGACTGTAATAAAGCTCTTACTATTGTTCAGTCTGATCTATTAGAGAATCTTTTCTCCATCTAGCTTCATTTAAGCTTTTTTCCTCCCTGCTCCTCTGCCCCTCTGTCCCCAAGTAAATCCAATCAACTAAGCAGCTATTTAGTTAAAATCTTCTGAGGGTCAGAGTCCTCAATTCCTTCAGGACTCTTACAGTCCTATCATCATTTCCTCAACTCTGTTTTTCTAGATCATTGATTATTTTTTTTCTCCTTAGGGCTTTTTGAAACTGCTCCTCTGGTACTATTTTTGCAATAGCCCATTGTGCAGTGAGCATTGGCCAGGTCTGACACACACAGTTCTGTGCCTCTGACAGGCCATTAGAGCCAGCCTCCACTGTGGGGGAGAACTGCATCAATTTTGATTGTTTTATTTAATTTTTTTCCCACCTTTGACACTGAGATTAATGCTGTAATTCTCTGAGGTCTGTTGGACAGCCTGGGGAATGTGCATGCATCTAGCTGCTATCTTACAGCTAACAGTCGACTCTCACAGTAATCCAGTGAGAAACTGGAGGGCCCACTTAGCAGGAACTCACACTGGTGTTTCTGGCACTTCAGGACATCCTGGATCTGCACAAATATCTGATCTAAAACATGGGCTGAGGAGAAATTCTCTCAATAGCTATTGCATTTTGCTCAACCAAAAACTCCAAAGGGAAGGCATGCACTGTTGGACACCAACAGCAGAGGCAGCCAGGACTTTCAGCAGCTAAGGAGAGAGAATAAAAAAGCAAAACCACGTGGCTCCTGGAGGCTGTCATGAAACAAATGCCTACAACAGGGAATGATGACTGCAGATAGCAAGACATCACAAGAAGTTGGTTGCATTTCATGAATTTCTCAACCAAGACAGGCCCTTTTTATATGGAATTAGGTGGTGGTATCTTTCCACATCCCGGGAGAGCAGAATGCAGTTTTGTTTAAGGAGGTCTCAGGTGAGAACCCTGCCAGATGAAACTGCTAAGTTTGAGGCACAAGCAGAATTGCCACAGTAAGACTGCTCCCACTCTGGTTTTACTTCAGGGTAGCCCCTGTCAGTCACCACAAACAATGCAGCACTCCTCAGTAACTGATTATGTGTTGTCATTTGGTAAGAACTGATGGATTGATTGTCATTGTTCTCTTGTGTTTTCCAGGGGTATTACTGTTGTGTTTGGCTGGGAGATAAAAATGGGAGAAAGTGCTGTTAATAGGTCCTGGCACGAGCTAGCTGGAACAATATGTTATACAAAACTGCTTATTACACTGCACTGCTCTGCCTGTTTTTCTGGTATGGCACAAAGTACCTCTGCCAAGAACCTTGGTTCCAAGTAATTACCCCCTAGCATGAGAACACGAGTAGCCACAGTAGAATTTGATAGGCTTTAACGCATTTGTAACTCCCAATAACCCTCTCCCCCTTCAGCTACACTTCTGAAGCAGCACTGAGTGATGAGCTACAGGCTGAACTTTTGTCCTCTCTCAGAAAGAGTGCAGTAGATGAAAACCTGAGTATGTTAATAGAAATCATCTCTTACCACCATGGTTTAATTTTCCAGTCTTGCTGGCATTGCTATAGTAAGCAATTGCTAAAGTCTGAAGGGCAACCTTTAAGAAACAAAGGGTTTTAATGCCATACTTAACTTGTATGGTAATAAAGTTGATTAATTTTCACAAACTCACATGAGAAAAAGAGTAGATGTAAATACTGTTTTAAAAGCAGAGATTCTATCATTCTGGCTGGATGGCCATGTACTCAGAAGCATTAGGTTGCTGAAATTTACTGCCCATTACTTCTTTCCTGTCTTGAGTATACTACATTTAAATGCAACAATGAGCTAACATCTGTATACTCCACAAAGAAGAAGGCTGATAAATATTAATGAAATTTGCTCCTCATGTATCTTATGAATTTTTATGTCTTCTTTCATCTAGGGGCATCATCGTACAACTTTCACATAAATGACTGCAAAGATCCCATTTCAACCTTGAATTTCCACTTTGCACACAGGCCCCTGCAGAGGGAAAGCAAACAGAGCACTCACTTGGCTGACATCTCTGACTACTGAAAAGCCTCTAACCCTTCACAGAAGTGGCCTTTTCTCACCTGTTTAAAGAGCAGTGGTAAGACAAATTCTCTCCCTAAACAGATTCATTTTAACTCAGCAGCAGTGGAATGAGTCCTGACGAGATTGCCTCCAGCAAGGCACACTGCCCCGTGCACCTCCCCATGCAGCCGGGCACCATAAACACTATGCAATATATCAGCAGTATTAAGCCACATTTCATGGTGTGTAAGAGGAAAGGAAATAGAAAATCTCTACTGGTAAATAAGGCCATCCTTGAATACACCAATATTTCTCAAAGAAGCAAAATGCTTACTCTTTTCTGTATTTTTCCCCATTCCAAATTCATGAAGCTCTGTGCTCATGAGCCTTTTTACAAGACAATAGCAAAAGCCTCTTTAGATAAATGCAGCCCACTTCAGAAGATTGCTGCCATCTGAACCTGCAGAAAGAAGCTTAAACAAAAATCTGAAGTTAAATCTGACCAAATGCAATGTGTAACTTGTGGGTTTTGCTTCTAGGATACAAGGTTCACTACCCACACAACTTAAATATGCATGAAAATATGTGGGGTTTTTTTAAGCTTCAAAGTTCTTAAAATAAACAAGCAGAAAAGAAGAAAACAGGTACTCTATAAAATACAGGCGCTATCATAATTTCTGCAATGTCTTCTGAATTTACAAACCAATCTTAGCATTTTGCGCATTAAAATATGCAGTTTAAAAATTATTGTATACAAACTTATATGCAACCCTCAGGATTTATTCCACTTAGTATTGATTGCTGTTTCTAATCTTTCCTTGGCATTGGGTAATCATGGCAGTTGAGATCAAAACTTGGTTTGGGGTGACACTAAGCATAAAATGTCCTCATCACACAGCATCTTACCCTTCATCTTTGGTGAGATCTTGGTGACTGGTCCTTTCATTGCCAGGTGAACCACATGATGCACATGAGGGAATTATATTTCTCTATTCTTTGTTACTTTACTTAAAGCTTCATTGTATTACATGATTGTTTTGCAATTAACAAAATCATCGTTTAACCAAATTCAAGCTGAGACCCTGAGCAAAATCCTGCATCATGCTGGCCTGCACCAAAGTAGCTCAGGCACACAGCTGAGAAAAGAGCACACCCCCTGAAAAATTGAGTAAGGCCTACAGGAAAAGGCCACTATGAAAGTAATAACTTCAGACATCAGAAGCAGACCTGATGATCATGAAAGAATCAGAGCAGACAATTAGGAATCCCTGTAAAGGCATTTGCACACACATCTTAGTCAGGAAGATTACGAGGGAGATCTACCTCACACATCTTTAAAATACATGCGCTCATACAGAACTTGCCAGCTCAAAATTATGTTATTGTACCATGGTGTTTTCAAAGGCACAACAAGCCTGAAGAAAGCATAGTGGAAGTCAAACTTAAAAAAAAAAATTAAAAAGAAAAAAATACAGTGCCAATTGCAATAGGACAGGAAGGTTTGTTACACAGTCATGGCCTTACAGCTGGTTAAATAACTTCTAGTCAGGTTCAATACTTAGGCTGTTGGGTCATTTTTGATACAGAAACCTGTCTCTTCTAAAAATGCAATTTTTAAAAATGTCACTGATCTCCACCCCTGAAATATACTCCTTCTTTAAATGGAGATACATGAGAAAAAAAGAAAAAGAACAATTGTCATACTGCAGCATTCAGCCCATCACAATAACAAAATTTACTGAAAATTATAAACTCATAGGCTAAAACTTTTGAAGACCTTTCAGCAAATTTTAAGATTCTTTGATCTTTAATTCTTCCAAACTGAAGATGCTACCACAGTCTTTGTGCAGATATCATAGTAATAAGAAAAAAGACATGAATTTTCATTATCATAAAGGCTGAAGTCTGCCATATTAAGGACATGAGCTTTTTAAACAAAGTATTTGCTGTACGGTTGTCATTGTCACCTATTCCAAGAAAAAAAAAAGGCCAAAAAGTAATGCATTGATATGTTTGGATGACTTCCAGTAATGGCTGGATGGTATGTTGGAAAAGCAAAAATGCCTGAGAAGTCACTGGTACTTCCATGCATGAGAAACCCAGGACCACTCTGACCTGTAGCAGAAATGGGGCATCTCCTCTGCCATGAGCTTGTTCTCTAGGGTAGCTGAGAACAGAGATGTTACTCTTAGACAGCCATTGTCTTCTTCTTGCTATCACTGACATGTGCCACTGAACTGAACCTCTAAATATTCCTCAGTTGCCATGGAAGCTGTGGGAAGAGCAATATTACCCCAATACACTGAAGGGAACTGATAACCAAAGTCCTTATGGTGGGCTTCCTATCTGCTTTGAATAATTGAACAAGTCAGATTGAAGGAAAATACTGAAGTGCTCAACCATTCTTATCTGCTGACATTTCCCCATGCAGATTCTTTAGTTAAAACTGCATCTACATTTTCACTTTAAAAAAAATTTTGCTTGAAGGGAAATAAATTTTTTTTCTTTTTGGTGACTGGGATTCTTTTTTTCGTGTTGTTTGTTTAGTTGTTTTTTTATTTTTTTAAGCTTCAGATTTACAATTACTTTGCTACTGTACTAAACTAGAAGACTTTTAGTAAGCTGATAATTGAGCTGGAAAAGGCATTTTGGAGATGAGTTTCACTGTGAAATCCAAACTCATTTCGGAGTTGAAAGGCCACATCTTTATGCAACCTCCACAAGGGCTGAGAAATCATCACCACAGACCCAAGCCTAACAGCCAGGGAGCTGTCAGATAGCACATAGTGTGCACAATAGATAGCATGTTCAGAACCTGCATAGACAAGAATTGTGTTTTTGCAGAAAGCCAGTGTGTAACAGCTGATTTAAATACACTTAACAGTATGGATAGTTCCGTTAGGAACGTATTTGTGTGTTATGATGATGAGAAAATAGATTTCTTAATATAGAACATGTACTGTCCAGCTCTTTCCTTATGCTGTTACATATTCATGAGAAAGCAATATCAGGGAAAAATTTGTGTTGAAAAATCAAATCTACAGCATCTAAACTATTCAGTGTAACCTTAAAATATGCCATCTTAGATAAAAATAGATGATGGTACTTTTCACCACCTTATGGTACAACATAGTTCTTGCTCATAAAATCATTAGATGGTTAAATACCACCTCCCCACCAGTCCTGGAAAACTGAAGCCAATGTAATTTTCTTTTAAAAGATTGCTTATGTTTGACACAATTACACATGTTAAACAGTCTTTCAGGCACACATTTCTATTGAAATTCAACACAGGATTTAGATTTGGCAACTGTGGCCAGTTCCTGCCAGTTCAGAATCTGTGGGAAGTCAGAAGAAAAATTAATATTCCCACAGTGTGCCCCTACATTGTCTAATCCAAGATGACTACTAACCTAAAGTCCTAGTAAATGAAATAATGGCAGCATTATAAAACTTATAATTTATATCCATTTGAACTTACAGTACCCTTTTGATTAATCATTCTTGATCTATTGTACATCAATAATTAAATGTCTTCAAAAATGTCAATGCTTATCAGAAAATTACTTAGTTGGGAACACATTAGCCTCATAATTTACCTAATATTTATCTTTAATGCCTGAATTTATGATCCTATTTCTTATAATGATTAGTAGTGAATTAGATGTTTAAAACTTAGTTCATGAACCTGCAGGAAAGAAAAAAGGTGCATAATGCTCTGAAGAGAACATCTGAGGTATGTTTCAAAGGACTGGGGGATGAATTTTACACAAAGAATTTCTGGAATACCTGGAACAGGTAAATAAAAAATAGCAACATTAAAAAGAAGTCTCAAGATTATTTTCTCTAGCAGCAACAAAATTTATTCAGTTTCCTACAACCAGCATGCATTAGCATGCTTGTCTTTCAACTGGAATATATCAGGTTAGTCATGAAGAAAAATACATTTTAAAATTATCGGTTAGATCTCTACTTTGAAAACAGAAAGTTGTTTGTTTTTTTTTTAAGTTGAATTCCTACTTTTTTGAACAGCCACTGTGCAGAACTGATTTTTAAAAGAACTAATCTTGCAGAAGGATTAATAAAGGGATTTGGCATTTATAGGACTAATGTGAAGATCTCCAATTACATTAAACAGAACCGAAATACTTCAAGGCATCCTGTGGTTAGGAAAGAACTTTTCCTTAGAGCAGCTTATTCCATAATTGTCCACTGTGGGAGTTTTAGCACTTTTCTCCAAGATCTAATACTCTCCACTGCTGGAAACAGAAACACTAGGACAGATATATAATTGTATGGATCAAATTTGGAAGTACTTAAAAAAAAAAAAAGGCTTGTCTAGCTGCTAAATTTTTTGCAGGAATTGCTTATTTGGGGAGCTCAGACCAAATAGCAACTCAGCACTGCTAAGAAAGTTGTAGGTGTAGCTGCCCTCCTGGCCACTGCCATTAGTTAAAGGCACTTGCCAGCCAACTCTCCGTAAAATGAGGGTGTTTCAAACAGATGGCAGCACCTGTAGCTGGTTTACACCATTTACCCACTGAGCAGATGAAGCTTTAAAATTACGTGGGTCTCCTACTCAGGAGTTTCATGTTTTTGAAAACTGGGAGAGAGGCTATACAAACTGTGTCTGAGAACATAAATAATTTCCTACTCATTTCTCAAGTGTATTTTTGGTTACATTAATCAGAAGCAGACCCAAATTCTGCCACAGTCAATATACTTTTAGAATATTCTTTTTTTTTTTTCTCCTTCACTGTTTCTCAACCTGCTAAGAAACCTCAAGTTGGCAGTTTTTGCTGTTGCTGCTGCTGTTGAAATTCTAGGGGGTATTCATCAGAATATGTCAGGACAGGCAGAGATGTAGCTAATGAAAATGGAAGCTACTATTGTCTTGTTTGTATTCTCCTCATCATAAAAAAAAATTATACTTAGTGCAAACATCCCTGTTTTGTAAAAGGAACCCAAGTCTTTAAAACCTCTTGAGAAATAAATATAGATATAGACACCACATCTAGCCCTGGGGATTAAATATTCTGATGTTTACTGGGAGCACATTGCCTTTTTCTCAATTCTGAGCATGAAGCACTGCAGGCACTCAACCACCTTTATAAAAAAAAAATAAAAAATAAATAAATAAAAATCACACAGCATAGCTGCCATCTGTAGGCATGGAAAAGGCTCAGGAGACTGCAGAAGAAAAGATTGTTTTCAAGAGATCCATGCAATGAGTGTAAGTGAATTTTAGAGTGAAGGAATGGGCTTCAGGAATGATTATTTTAAAACTCAATGTTTAATTAAGGTAGGAAGCTGGACAGAGGCTTTATATACCTTGATGTTACTAGTAGGGCACTCTAATGATAACACTTCAAACCTAACACTAGCACAGACTTGTTTGTCAAGGAGGATCTGTGACAGGTCTGAAAAAAGAATAAAAAATGCCCTCATGGGCCAAGATTCTCCTTTGTCCTCTAAGATAGCAGCTTTTAAAGCCCAGGAAAAGAATAAAATAATTACTCTCACATTTTATATTGCTATTTCTGAACTCAGCTCAAACCCAGTCAGGATCTGACTGCCCCAGATATCCAACACAGACTCTGTGCCTAGCAGAAAGAGAAGTTGCTGGGGAATCTGGAAACGCAGCGTTACCCCATAGTTAAAAGAAGGGAAGAATTAAAGAGCAAGGTAGAAGGCGTATTATGGATGACTTTTTAAAGACTTTCATATGAGAGGCTAGAAGGAACCTCTGATATTCCTGGAACTAATGTATGTTTGAATTTGAAAATACTGAGCCAAGTTCTACCACTGACGTCATTTAGAAAATCTGTGGCACATTTTGCCAGTGTTAATCACTGCATTTCTCTCCATTTTTTCGAGCTTCCACTTGTTAGATACATATGTCAGCTGGACTGCAAAGCCCTCTAACATCACATTTCTGTTCTCTGTGCAATACTAATCTAAAATAATCTGGTTCTTTCGTAACCATTTCCTTGATCAATGGAACCAATTAGGATCCTTTAGAAAGTCACAGCAAGGCTCTCACCTGAGACCTTCTCAAATTTCTGCATTCCTTCTTGTACCAGGGACTTCAGGGCTAGACACAGTTCTCCAGAAGTGGTCATAACAAATTCAATATCTAAAGCTGGCAATTATCCCCTTATTAGCCTCTCTGCTGCCTTGGGAGATTATGTTCAGCTGATAGCTGCTGTGATTGAGAGATGCAGCACTGCTGTTTGCTCTGATAACATAACCCAACCAGAGGAACACTGCATCCATTCCTTCTCTTCACCATTTGAACGCCCTCCTGGAATGGGAGGGAAGATTTTGTCCTACTTACTGCAGTTACATATTCATCTGTTTGTTCAGCTGTCACAAGTTAGTTTTGGCAAAGAAAAAACTGACCAGCCTGAGACTCAAAAAGCATGAGACTCATTCAAATTACTTGTCTAAACCCCCATTGTAACAGGGAAATCTCAGTGCTTTATATTAAACAGCAAGGCACTTGCTCAGCACTGATAAGGAAAAAATACCCATATGAAAGAGGGGTTCTCATGACAAGGGCTGACAAGGCAGAGGAATGAACAGATAAGTGAGATTAAAAGGAGTTTGTCATTCATACAGAGCTTTTCAACAATTTGCTGAACTAATGTTTTAAAGGCTAAAAGAAAAGCTTTTCTGGAGGCAAGGAAAAACTTCAGCGAATTGAACTGCTTTCACAATTAAATGCTGTGAAAGTTGAGAAATTGCAGGCTATTGCCAGAATATTCTACAAAAGGAGAAAAGATGAAGGCATATGGTATGGAGAAAAAACATTGTTATGTGACCAAGACAACTCCATAAAATACAATGTTCCCTTCTTCCATAAGGCAGGTAGCAGACTGCAACCTAAAAAAGTCACTTACTGATGGGCTGCTGATGCAATTATGGCCACTGGGTTGGTACAGCCAGGCAAGAGACCAGGTGCAACCCACAAATCTGCATGAGGGTGATAAGGAAGTGTGTGCTCACAGGAAAGGGAAGCTGAATCCAAACCCCTGAAGCTACCATTACTACTGTAATCCATGACAAGGACCATCCACCACCAGGAGATGCCCATGCATGCTTTTGCAACCTTTTGAAAAGCTGAATTTTGAATTCTAAATTTTGAAAAGCTGGAGGATTGTTGTAGATGTAACTAACATAACTTTGTACTCAGACTCTAAAATAAATTCTGACCAATCTGAGGCTGGTCAGAATCTCCATCAACCCATCATGTGGATCATGTGGATCAAGATGAAGCAGTGCTGCAAACAGTAAACTTCCTTGCTGATCTGGAATGCGCAGAACTGACAAGAAGTGCTTTAAACCTAAGAAAGGAAATACTAAGCAAGTACTTCACACTGAATAGAAACGTTTTAACAATTCAGGAAGTAAATGTACTTGCAAATGTACCTGTTACAAGATTCTGCCCAGGAAGGGATGTTTCAAGACTGTACAGTCCTAACTGGATGTACACAGCAAAGGACAGTCCCAGTGCAGCCAGCTCCACTCTTTCCAAAAAAAGAAGGCATTAACAATTGGGGTAAAATCCAACGTTTAAAAGCTTGGCATTTCTCCTTGAAGTTTCAAAGGTAAAGAAAAAGCTAGGGGTTTGTTTTAAGTTATGCTATTTACCTCTTTTTCATTATAAAGGACTTAAGCTGTAGGGACTATACTGTACTTGTTGGTGCAATTTTTGATTTTGCTGAAACGTAACATTTTTCAAAACAGAAGTTATTTGATATTTATCAGCAAAAGGATTTTAGCATGCCTGCAGAGCAAAAGCCTCTATATTCAATACAGCCCATTCACTCTTCTATTCCTTTTTAACCAACTGTCATTCATTGTCCTCAGGGTGCTCATTAATTCTTAAGTTTGAAAGATATCCATCAGTGGTATCATAAATTCATAGATAGCTACAACAGGAATGTCTCTCTCTCTCTCTCCCCAAGCATGACTTTTTTTTTTATAGTTTAACCTCTGTGATTAACTCCCATTTTTGTGTCTTTTGGCATCTTTCATGCAAATGGCAGAATTTCTCATAGAAAGACCTTTCCTTAATATTTAACACATCCTTCACTGTCAGTGGCCTCCAGAGCACATAGAAACCACATTGTCCAACTGGCAGCACTGTAACTATGCATGTGAATAACTAGTAAGATATGTAAAAGTGCTAATATATTAGTGAATTTTCACTGCCACGTCTGGATGAAATATGCCAGAAGAAAGTTAAGGCTAAAACAGTCTGCAAATATTTTAATTAACCCATGTTTTCAAGCCATCAGATTGTGACTTACAAGATGTGACTACTTCTTGGACCATTAAAACATTTTTTCCCAAGTTGAAGAAGAAATGGTTTGCATAGGAGAGTATAAAGACTATTAGAATGCCTCAAAGAGCAATACAATGGAAAAAAAAAAAAGCATCCAGTAGTTTTGTACACATCTTTTAAGTTTCACAAAGTGAAAAATTGTCTGCTCCTCTATCCCCAAGCCACAGCTGAGTCATGTTGCTTTCTGAGTACTTGGTGCTTATCAACAATCTCTGCAGGTGAACCCAAACTGCAACCCAAAACTGTGCATCTCCAACTCTCAAGATCTGCCAAATTCTAGTAGGATGTGGCATTCAATATAAGCAATGTTCAAATTGCAAAATCCATCCATTTACAGACTGATATTATAACATAAGTTTGCCTTTTCTGCCAGTTGAGCTACAATTTCAAATACTTATTACCAGAGATTACAGATGGTGGAATACCATTACTACTGTAATAGTAGATTCCAACTTTCAACTAAAGGTGTAGCAACATAATTATAAAAGCTGCAAATAGCATCTATATTTTAGCAGCACTAATGGTATCAAAATAAAAGTTCAATTTCAAGCAGGGTAACTATTAAATGGCCATTCAACAGCATCTAAGGGGATGGGAGAAACAATTCCACCAAGCTCATCCATGTTTCAAAATTACCAGTATGTAATTTTCCACCTCTCAGCGCTGTAATGCTTTACTACATACCACTGATGAAAATTTTTAAATATGAAGGGCTAGTTCATGTTCAGTGAGGAACTACTGAAGGCAGTGGTGCAGCTGTACAGCTAGAGCTGCACAGATTTTCCCCTCCTGTGCTTGCTTGCAACTTAATTCTGGAATGTTAAATTCTTTTGAAATACCCACACATGACAAACACAGCTTTCCCAGCTTGAGACCTTAGGCTGAACAGCTTGCTTCAGTTCAATTATTATTCAAGCACTGATAGCCAGCATTATCTTAGATGAAATGCAAACCAAGTGAGAAACAGATTCCACATAAAAAAACCTTGAGAGCTGAAAGAAAATGAAATCAATCCCCAGCCTTTCAACTCCTTAAAGTGATAGGCAATAACAGGGATGTCAAACCAGGGTAAAACTGAAAAGAAACATTTTGCGGCCCATGACTGAAAGAGAACATAAAAGGATGTCAGGTAGATGGATGCTTTATTGCTATTTTATATTTGAGGCCAGAAAACAAGGCCAGGTTGTAGCTGAAGACGTGAAACTGCAACTCTTCCATCTATTTTAGGAGACCTGATTGATACTGTTAACCCTGTTGTCTGATCATGATCACACCCCTTCATCTTTCTTATACATTGATCAGCTGTTTCCTCTGAGAGCAACTTGTCATTAACACCTCCACAGATTTATATTTATATGCATGCCCTTTTCTCCCCATTATGTTTTTATTGCAAGCAGCCTATGAAAACAGCAAATATGTTAGTAGGAAATATAGCTGCATAGCAGGGAGGAGCTGACACCAAGTTCTTATTTCCAACTTGACCATTTACATTGTTTTCCAAGGTTAGGTAGCTAGGGACTCTGGTGGGCTGGGGCTGCTTGGAAGCTGAGTTCCCGGTCTACTTCATCACTGCCCCACGGTGGGACAAGACAGAGAATCAGAAGAGCAAAAGCAAGAAAAACTTGCTCTTGGTCCTGGTGGTCAAGATAAAGATGTTCATTATGTGAAGAAAAGACTTGAACAACCAAAAAAACCCAAACCAAAACCCAAAACAAAACAAAACAAACAAACAAAAATATCCTCTAACAAGTTCAAGGTGCCAGAAGCAACATTTTCAATTTTAAGATTTCCTTTTCCCCCTCTCTAGATGACTCTCAGCTCAGTATTCTATAGAACAGCTTCACTTTCAAAGCTCAGCATTTCTGACTGTCAGGTGAAAAGTGTTAGCCATTTTCACTACTGAAAAAGAAACCCTTCACTTTCTCTTTGACATATTGCCCAAGTAGTAATGTGAAAAACAAAAACCCCTCCACAGATTAAAGAAATGGGAAGGGGTAAAAAACTAAGAAAGGAGAAAAAATTTGAGAAAAATGGAAAATGACATTTTTGTTTAGAAATTTTGCAAGACTTTTTAATGAAAAATCCTTTTCAGAAAGAGCTGAACCTTTTTCAAATAAGAGTTATGAACAACTAAGGAATCACCAAAGAGTCTTTCCTGATAGTTTAGGTAGTCCTAGATCAAGCTTTCAGATGAGGAAGGAAAAAGCAAAACATGGCTGGATATCACATCTTTTATTCTACTCATCTAAAGCAAGTAAGCAACAGTCAGTGAGTCTCCACAATTGGACTGAGACTTGGACTGGATTTCTAATGCTAAATTGATAGGTGTTCAGATACCAGTGTGATAAGTAGGCTATAAATACACAGAGGCTGACAGCTTAAATAGGTTGCTAAAATAGACAGCTCTGAGAGCTATTCTGGATAACTGTTTATCTATCCATCCATCCATCCCAGCTCACTCTTCTCAGCTGTAGGGCTGAGTTTTCAGACAGGATATTCTAGCAGGATAGCTTGTTGAAATGTGGCTATAACAAAGAGATGGCTCAAACAGATATGAAACCTGAATTAGATACTTGGCAATACAGAGAGAGCTCCAGGAATTGTGCAGGGAAACAAAAATAAGGAAGATAAAAGGGGTGAATATGGAAAACTGAAGAACAAGTTTGCACCCTACAAAAGAAATAGAAATAAAAATCCAGCTGATAGCAACTACATTTTCTCATACCTTTCTGCTTTGGACAGAATGTGCCTTGAAAATCCATCTTCAAAATCACCCCAATCCAATTCTCTCAGTATTGACTCTGGTGCAGATATACCATTCCCACACTCAGTGTAGAGTGAGCATGACATGGACTGTACATCTGCACTGCTGCTCCAACTGAGTTACAGAAAAAAAAAATTATTTCACTTCTTCCCCTGCTTTAAATGTCCAACATCTCCTTCAACTCCCAATTTCATTTTCTTTTTCAGAAAATAAAATTTTCTTTTTCAGGTATATTTTTTCTGCAGCTTGCTGCATTTTACCCTTCTGTAATATTTACCATGTGGCTCCCTGTTTGCTTATGACACTACAAATGTGTCCAGTGAAACATTCTTGTCACAGTTTGGAAACAGAATTTTTCCAGAACACAGTCCATCCCCTCCTCCCACGCCCTTTCAGCTCTCCACAGACTCATATCACCACAGAAACCTTAAAGCAATTAAAGCCCTGGCAGGATTTTACCAGCTAAATGGAGTTCCGGGTCTTGAATAAGTTCATGCATTCAATAGCTACATTTTAAAGTAAGTCACTCTACATCACAGCTAGACAGAAGAAGACATTTAAAGTCTTTTTGATAACATGTTGATAGTTGCCAGCTGTTCTTCTCATCTTTATGGTAAATCCTGCACTGAAAAATAGCTGTCTAGAAGGCAGTAGGGGATAACAATTTGAGTCTAGTAGCCATCTCTCTAGATCAGATGCCATCACCACCAGTGGAATCAGTATTCCATTCACATGCTTTTATTTTTCCCTCCTGGAGAACACTTTACGTGAAATGACATGGAAATATATATATATTGATGGACTATGGTTAAAAATGCTGTGTTAATCAATTTACATACTTCAGCCCAGCTTTCTCCTGGGCTGTGTACAGTATCCATACACTCTCTGCATCCTACCATAGCATAAGCCTTTTAATATGCCTATCTTTCATATAAATGATACAATAAAGGTTCATTTCATGGATAAGTACCAGTATAGTCACCAGAATTTTATTCCTCCTTTAGCAGTTCTTTATAATTTTAAATATAAAAGAGCATTACAAATATAAGATATATATAAAGCAAGTGCTACTCAGGTACAATGTTGATACTTAAGTTTTATTATTATTCTATACAAATCAATGCTGTGTTTATGGATTTCCTCTGCAAAAAAAAACCCAAAACAAACTAGTGAGAAACAATACATCTGCTTAATAGAGACATCAGAAAAGATATAAAATGGTCTTAAGATGCTACTGTTAATTTGAGATTATACATCAAGCAAGATAGAAGTTTTGAATTAGCAAAAGACTAGTAACATTTTTGTCTTTTCTTCTGGCACACCAAGGTGCATCACAGTGCACTGTACTCAAAATCTTGACCACTTATATCAGTGCAATGCAGTTGCTGATCAAATGAACATCTTAGAGGTTGAAATTTTAAAATCAACCATCATAGCTAAAAAAAATTAATATATAAACAAACCCCTCATATATAAATGAAACATTTCATTTACAGATAAATAAAACACAGCACAAGATAAAAAAGATTTAATGAGATATGCACATAGTTCAGACATGGTTATTATGTTTGTTTCAGCTGTCAGATAAGTCTTTAAGCTTGAGAATCTTGAGATAGTAATGCATGTTTGTTTAGATATAAATGGCAAACATGAAACAGATCAGTGTTAAAAAATGAACCGCAGAAAGGAAGTTAAAAATATGGAGTAAACAAGGTAATATTCAGATCTGGTTTGTCAAAAATTAATTTTGCAACACTAAAAAACACAAGTCACAGTTAAAAATAAACCAACCTTTTGAAGACAGCAAATCATTACAGAGTGCTAAAGATTTCTGAGTGTATTAGCCCACCCTTAGGGCTTATTGAACATAATCCATTTCAATTTTCTTCTCCATTTTTTAGCACAAACAACGCTGCAGATTAGATCAAGCCATTTCTTATGCTAGTAGCATTTTCTGTCACTACCCACTAAGGGGTAGAAGCCTGAGAGGAGGAGCAAATCATAAACACATTGCACAACCTGCTTGAGAATTCTGCAGTCTGTGTTTTAATGTAAGCTTTATGCCATGAATGCAACAGTGGAAGAAGGACAAGGCTACAGGTTAGATGCAGTTTTTGATTCAGTGCATCATAAGATCAATATTGCCCAGTAGAGGCAGTGGAATTTCCAGAATTTTCACGAGTTTCTCTGCCCTCCTCAGTGACTCCTGTTCAGCACATTCCATTTCACCTCCAAGTTATAAAAAACTTGCATCTTGGGTCTGTTGCTCCAGGGCACTGCATTGCACACATCACTATCCCTCTGCATCACATGTTCATGCTCAAGCACACTTACAAACTCCATTGCTCCCACCCTGGGTGCTCCCCTTTGGCACCACATCATCCCCCATCTCTTGCTTTTTAAATATTTCTGGACTTTGCTGTGCTTCTCACAGGTACTTTCTTTGTGCTTCCCTCTTTTACTGTCCCTCATGCATCAAGTGCTTTCCCTCCCCTGACTTTCACTGCAGGACCATGTCCTCCTCTTCCTGCAAAGCCCACTCCATCACGCCAATGTACAGTTGTAAGGTGAAGGAGGTGGTTAGCACAGAGATGAAACCTTATTTCTGCATTTTAGGTTAATTATATAAATGGTTAAACAAGGTACAAGAAGACCCTGAAACTAATATTAACAGTGCTAAACATATTTGGGTACAGGGTGTGATGAACCACAAGGGTAAAGGAGGAAAAACAGCATGTCTGAAAAGGAAGCTGTCCCCTGAGCACTGCAGAAGCCTGACACTTGTCACTTGAAGAGGAAACATCTACAGAAGGGGTTGTAGAACAACATTATAAACCAAGCAGTAGTTCCTTTAAGAGACATATGCAGTTATTTTTCTTTCTTTGAAAATGGGATCTTCCAAAGTATGTATAGTAGGAAGCTAAGGTAGAAAGTTACAGTGAGACTGTATACTAGTGATGGAACGACATACTACATCAGTCTTTCTGTGGTTGCTGGTAGATTATTCCCTATTACATACTTATGAGCTCTTTGACTACTATAGTTTTAAATGACTCAAGTGCTTGGACTTCTGTCACTTCCCTTGGGAGACTTACCTATTCCACAGTCTAATAGATCTCACTGTCAGGAAACGGCCTCCATTTGCCTTTGCACAACCTTATCCCATTACTCCCAGTTAGGGCACTTTATCCTTTTGTGCTCTGAAACACTGTTATAATGGTTCTTACCCCAGAATCACAGTGAAATAACAGCCATAAATGGAAACCTCTCACCTTCCATAAAGAGCTCCCTTGTCCCCTTGCTCCCACAGCCTGGCACAACACACCGGGAGAGACAGGAGCAGTTGCAGCAAGCAGGACATGGACTAAAGCCACCTGGGACAGGCCACTGCGCAAGGCTCAGCCATAATTATGGCACAGTGGGATAGAGAGAACAGTGTGGCATGAAAGCGGTGTCAGCAGGCAGGGACACTTCCTTTTAACCCAGGCAGTCTTTAAGCTGCATGCTCAATTTTTTTAATAGCCCAATTTTGTAAATGGGCATTAATCATCTCAGTGAAATGTCTCATCAGCACCAGTGCTGCTGCATGATGTGCCTGTCTCTGCCTTGCTCCTCCCTCCTCAGCTTCCTGCTGAACTGTAGCCAAACCCTGCACTGGAAACTATGTAACCAAGCCTTCAGTACCATTCCTGCAAGACTGCATCCAAAATCCAGAACCATTCACTTTCCACTGTGGCAAAGGTGAAGGTGTGAATTAATACAGTTTCCCAGTTTTATACTGCAGAGATGTGTGTTTGTGTTAGTTAAGGGTCATACTTTCATTTTAAGACATTTGCTCTCATCTTTCCTTGGTCTTGAACAGTAATGCAGAGACAGTGGATGGCTCAGGAAGTCCCCAAAACAGCAAAGAAAAGCTCAAAAACATGGTCAGATGAAGAAAAGAGTGCTGTGCTCTAACAGGTATAAATAAGCCTTTAATCTTAATGTGAGATGAAGACAGAAGATCACTCATATAACAAAGATGGCCAATCCAAAATTTAACTACCACTTCATGTTTTCTGCTAGACTGATTTTAGGCAACAAACTAAATACAAGTTATTTTATTTACACCACCAAAAAACTCATTAAACCAACAAACAAAAAATCCAAACAAAAACACTAACAGAGAAAAGAGAAACTTTACACAGATCTCTCAAGAAATTCAGACACAAAAAAAATTCAATTTCACTTGTCTTTTTCTAATTGAAAACAGCTTCAGTCACTTCTGCTGTTAATTTCTTTAATTCATTATATAACTTTTAAGTATTTTGCTGAGATTTTCTTATTCTGAAGCTTGGTTATTTACAAGGCTATTTTTTGGACAGTTTTTGTTTATGTCCTACCAAAATCCATTTTGATTTCTCTGCACGTTTCCCTGTGGTGTCCTTGGAAATATCTGTATATTATAATCTGGGGACTGTCAGAGTAAAAGAAAATATAAATATTGTTGCTGACTTGTCTGCCATTTTTACAGACCTGTATTTTTATTAACTCCTGCACTGCTTTGTTCTTTCATGAAAAGAAAGTAACCAATGGAGAGCTACTGGAAATTATGTCCTTGAGCTTTATTTTAGGCCCTGAATAAAAGCTATCAAAGCAAACAATATATGCAAGGCTTCCCTCTCTTTCATACAGAAAAAAATGCAGATATTTGTAACTAACTTATTTCCCACCCACTGGAAGGCATAGAAAGTCTTTGTGTACAGGTGCCAAGTTATTCATTGTTAAAGCAAAACTCAAAATATCTAAAGAGAAAAGATGACCAAAAAAGCACCTAAAATGAGAATAGTCCAGGCCAAGACGTCTTGCACTTGAAATGCTGCACAGGCAAAGGAAAACAATACCCCCAACACTCCAAATTCCTGATACAAATAAATATATTCTTTGGTACACTGAGTAACAACCAAAACAAAAGTAAATTTTTTTCTGCTTTTTCTCAGTCAATGTCATCAAAAATTAAATGTGTCTGCAAATAAGAGTAGTCAACAAAAATTTAAAATAATAATACAAAGTTAGAGAAACCTCATCATAACATCCTCTCCTAATATGCACTACAACCAGAAATACAAGTAACTTAGTTTTTTATTAAAATAAGCTTTTTTGTGGCCACATATTTCACATCATGGTATTGTTCACTGATGGTCTGAAAGCCTGAAATATCCACATTCTTTTCTCATCCATCTGTCAGAAACCCCCTAATTTTCCTGCAGAGAAAGGTGACTCCTGTTTCCATCAAATCCAACCACTAAACTTTCATTATTTTCACTTGGCATAAGGTCAGGTCTATAAGATTCAACAAGCAAAGTCTGATGTTGTATTAGAAAAAAGATGCAGCATGAGTGCTTTATGTTTTGGCTCCTTAGCTTAGCATGTCTGGAAGGCACAATTTCACAACTGCTCTCCCCTCATTTTCATTCATTTACAGCCTTGCAGGTCAGAAAAGCAATAATGTTGTTGTTTTAGCACCCTGTTCTGCTTCTCTGGCACACCTATTAAGGAATAAATACAGTCCTGGTTATCCACGTATTTCTAACTTCTGTGAGCGTTTGACACGTACAAACTTCAGGTACCATTGCCCTGCTTCTCTTTGCTCATCACTACACAGAAATTTAGGGTTGCCCAAGATCCAGGCCCAGCAGAATTATGGTGTAGGGTGGGATCTGCACTTCCACTGAGGCTGTTCCGCTGCAGAGAGTAAAGCCCTTAAATTAGCAGATAACTACCCCTTTGAGGATCTGATGACCTGATGCGTGAATTGTCTGTCAAATCAGTTCACCTAGGATTTGCAAACTGACCCTCTGGTTCTGATAAGAAAAATGGGGAGTGTAGCCCAAACTAACAGGAGAAATGCATTTTTCTTTTTTTTTTTAACATAATTTTTTACATTTAATTGATGTGCATAAATAAACATGAGAAGATTGTGGTAGACTTCCTTATTAGTCTAGTAGAAAATACCGTATTGCAAATATAAGCTTCTTTGCAGAGATTGCTCCTGACTGGCCAGTAAATCCAATAAAAATATGACTTTTGATTCAGCTTAACCATATAATACACTTTATCACCCAGTGTCGTGTGTAATAAATGTTACTGAAAAGACTAATTTAGGATCTGAATTTATTTTAATTAGTCTTTGTAATACTGCAGCAGATGTTAGCCTGTATAAAAGCAAACCCGCACTTGTGAGGAATCTCAATGAGAAGGCCCCCAACATTTGATATTCTCAAACATACTGCCTAGGATTGCAACAGCAGGCAGGAGGGGAGAAAGGAAACCAAAGAATGAACAAGATTCAGGAGGATGAGGAAAAAAAGCAGCAGAAATTCATTTTGTTACAAACATGTCCTGCTATCAGTCAGAGCCCTGTAAAGGTGAGGCTGCCGAGCACCATTAATAACTGACAGTTGTTGTTAACTACCAGGGAACACCAGATAACCTTCCCCAGAACATCCATACCCCCATCTTGGGCAACAAAGTAATGAGTCCCAGTGGAAAGAAAGCACTGGCCGTCTTTGTTGTAGCTATTGATCTCCTGATGTGATTTAGATAAGGGAGGAAGAGATAATGGCATTGATTATTCTATTTAGGAGCCAGACTGAGACTAAACTAAAGTATAATACATAAAGAGGAAAAATCCACACTCAATCACTTCTTTTCTGTTCAAGCCAACACCAGGTGGTCACAGCAACAGGGAGACATCTTAATAAACATGTGGGGTTTGGTTGCTGGGACAATTTGGAGTAAACTAGCATTTGACAGAGGGTTTTGTTTTGTCTCTTCTTCCTGACTTTAATGGACAAGCATTGTCTGCATAAAGCAAAGCATGGGAAGAATAGATTGTTTTCCTGCCAAGAAGGTTGACAGAAGTCAATGATGGAGATCTCAGGCTGACAGCAGGACGTGCATAGCTACTTTTACTTTGTGCTCCTTGCCTCCCTTGTAAAGAGTGGCTCAGGCCAGGTAGTTTACAGAGAAGAATCTTAAAAAAATAGAAGGAAAGCTTACGCCTATCCCCAGCAAGATGTAATTATTCTGACAAGCCTTTACTGCAGGTCACCTGCAGACATGGATTAGAGCTTCAGGCCTTGCCTCAGAGTAAAAAAGAATCCCTGTTGCATATGACAGCAGACACCAGTGAGATTTAGATATACCCTAAAAATGGAAAAAATAAAAAGAAAACAATTTCAAATCTTTTTAAAGCTGCTGAGCTTAAACTGCCTCTAAATTTGTTGACAGGTTACAGAAGTCACTGTTCTACCAAGGGAACACAGTGAGGGGTATGATGGATTGACAACCATATCCTGTTTTATATTCTATATTATACTTCCCCGTATTTGCAATACCATTCTAGACCTGAAAACCAAAATCAACTTTTACTTCTGTCCTCATTGAAGGGTTTTAAACATCAAACTGAGGTTCTCTTAAAAACATGTGCATTTAGATTAACTGTGAAACATCTTTCACTGGTTTTATTACTAGATATGCTTTGCAAATTATAAAAGGAAAACAAAAGAAATAAAAGATGTGGGAGCTAAAATCAAAATAAATGTGTCCAGTTCTTGGATGTACCCCTGTAGTTTCTATGTGTTATAAAGACAGTAAGTTCACCTGTTTGTGACCCTACCCTTGCCAGAGTCAGAGAGTTGCAATTCACATCAGGCAGAACATCAAGGAAGCACAACTGATCTTTTAAAAATGAAGCTGTGAGTCTTAAAAAAACTTTTTTTGGGGGTGAGATTCTGGTTGTTTGTTGGGTTTTTAAAATGTTTTGTGTTTCTTGAACACAAAGCTGTTTAAAGAAAACAAGACTGGCTTCCTAACAGAATTCCCTGGGGTGGGTGGGGAGAGAAAGATACTTGAGCTTCCTGCACCTGCTACAGTAAATTAAAGCTTTACAGTGAAACTAATGGGCGGATTTAAAGCATCTAAGCCAAATTTGACCTAATCAAAATTTTAGGCCCAACCTGAAATTTCCCACAAAGTAGAAACTTTGTCTTTTTGTCAGTTTTAGAGCAACCTCTAAAATCTCATGTCTTAATTAGAATGGAAAATATTATTGCACAAAATCACAAAGGACTCCCAACATCCCTGGGCACTGTGCTACTGGATCCGTGGATCTCAGCAAGCTCAGTGTGAATGACACATAGCTCAGGCACAGAGGCTACTGGCAGCTCTGTGGAGAGCACTCAAAACCTGCTCTTCACTGTGTGCACACAGTCACTGGAACACAGCACACTGAGCATCACTGGTTGCACAAAGCCCTGCACTGGTGCAAATCTGTATTGCAGAATCAGCATGAGAGGAAAGAGCAGAAGTAGGGAGAACAACCAACCTTGTGCAGGCAGAAGCACAAACTGCAATGCTAAAACCAGTCCTTGAAGGATTAAGTGTAGCAGCCTTCAAACATGAACCTCAGAGCAAACAGGCAGTGTAGGTCTAGTTGGTTTATGAGGGGGAAACAAAATCCCTCTAAATCTATTGTCCATATAAGACAGTAGATACACTGACATATTGTCTGAAGGTAAAAGAAGCATTGGTTTTTCCTTTCAAAATGAAATCAATTGAGCCACGAAGAAAGGGTGGATTTACCCATTTCCTTAACAGAGAAAGTTGGATCACTAGCGTCAGTATTTTAAATAAAAAGCATTTCTGTGCATTTCCCAAGACTCTGGCACTTGTGCTGAAGAACAGCAAAAGACAACGGAGGGAATGAAAATGCCTGGTGTGAGAAAACTACCACTTGGGATTTCATTACTGCAAATCAAAACAAGAATATACACAATATCATTGGCACAAATACTTTTATCCCCCTATGTATAGCTGTAAAATAGTATGACTGAAAAATGATTTATGAATACCACATCCAGGATTTAGATACAGGTTGAAGTGCCCCCAACAATCCGAAGTCACATTCTAAATTTCCTGTGAAAGACCACTAGCATAAGCCAAAACCTTAGGCACAGAACACACCAATAACGGATAGGACTTTAAATATCTGAAATGAAGTCGTTTTAGTTCTGTTTAAGGTAGAATCTTAATTTGAGAGCATTTTTAGAGTAACATTACATCACCTTTATTGGTCCAAGCAACTCACACCTACTCTGATAAAGCATTTAATTCTAACCTTACTTTTCCTCTGATACAGAAATTTTTCAAGTGAAAGTTGCCTTTACATGCTTTTTGTGCTTCTAGTAATTTGGAAGATGATTTTGTAAAGTGTTAAAATGAAGCTGTGGCAGTTAACCTGTCTGTCAGCAGACACCAACTCATTAGATTAAACCCAAATGCCCAGTGGCATCTTTGATTCCATTCAATATTTTCATGCTCTAAGGTGAATGCTTTGACTGTATTGACACTTCTTTTTATATCATTGTTGGACAGATCTTCCAGAGCTAGGTGAAGTACTAAAGAAATAATAGAAATATTTTAGAATCATTAGAGAAAAATTATTCTAAAATGTTTTCTCTACTTTTTTTTACTCCACTATTGTTTTAGAAATACATGCATACATTGCAGCTACACATACAAGAAATTCTAATAGAAGCATACCCATTTATACTATTATACCGTATTTCTCAGCCACTCCTAAATCAAGATGACATTTTCAATATGAACTGTCAAAATAAGACAGACAAATCCTAGTAGAAGTGATTACATTTCTAGCAATATCTTTTGGGAATTATCTCATAATATTTCTTTCTTTCCACAAAGAAAATACCTTCACCCTTCTTCTAAATTCTGCAAATCTTTAGCAAGAACTCCCAGATAAATGGTTAAACACAAACTGGGTATCAGCTAAGCTTCATTTAGTAAAATTAACTCGTGCTCTATGTTCTGCTTAATTGCCAGTAAGGTGCAGTGTCAGTTCCTCTGTCTTCTGCTTCGTGCTACTGTCCTGTCTGATGATAACTGACCAGTCTGCTTTAGTCTTTGAATTACTTAGGGAGATAATTAATATCTAGAAAATACTTCTGTTGTCAGGTAAATGACAAATTTTTACAAGGAAGTTTCCTAATCCAGTTTGGTTGTACTTTTTGAGCAAACAGTGGAAATGCTGTTACCAGGCACCTTTACCAGCTGCTGGGTTTAACTGGCAAACGCTCTTTATATAATTCCTGTTATTTGAAGTTCCAGGCTTTCTGGTTTCTAGGTAAGCTGAAAAAATGCTGAATCCAGCACTAGGAATGTGCTTGCATGCAATTCCCTTGGGCATGCCCTCAAGCCAGCTACAGTCAGTTGAAACCACTGTTCAATATCCACTGGACAAAAGGTTCTGATAAAGATGGTATTAAACAATGGCATTCCTGTGTAAGTTCATGCTGTTTTGTTTTTTCAGGAGACACATCAATTGTCCTAGAACCATTTCAGTGGGACATATGGGAAGTCATATAGATGTAAAATAAACCCCAACCTTGAGACTCAAGTGTTAAGTGTTCTTCTTGAAAAGAAACAAAACTACACTCACTTTAAGGTTTTTTGAGAGGCAGGGAAATGGTGCTGGAAATAGATATATTCTTTCTACTTCTTTATCATTTGTGGTAGATACTTGCCTGTGTAGAGAGAGAATGAAAATAACCAGAAGACAAGCATCTAATTTCCAGAGGAACCATATTTTTAGTTTATCACAAAATGACAACTGAATAATTGCAATGCTAACATTTCTTGAAACTCAGAGGCCATACAAATGACTAACCCTATTGAGAATACATTATCTATGCATGTGGTAAGGGCAATTGCAAGAGAAGATCAAAAGCAACCATGTCTTAAGTTTAATAACCCATTTAATATTGCCTTTCAATTCCATTTCATGCTCAGTAAAGCAAGAATAACTGAACCTTTCACTGATGCTGGCCTCAGATGAACAGCATTTGTTTTGAGGACTCTGGTTGCAATGCCTATCATGGTTGACAATTATGGCCTTGTAGCAAATGCCAGGGACCGTGCCCGAGGAATTGCTTCTGCACCTAAACAAGGATATGTCTTTAATGGGCTGTTTTTCTAAACTAGGCTCATACTATCTGCTCATGTGGGTAGGGAAAAGGCCTGGAATGCACTGCCTTTGTCCTTTCCCCACCACATTCTCCCATCTTTCTTGTAATGAAATACAGCAACTGCAGATGGGCAAGGGGTGAAAATGGGCATGACATGCTGAAGTAAGCAAAACACAGCCACTGTCCCATCAGAAAGGTTAATGGCAAAAAGAAGCAAGACATATGAACTCATGACATGCTAAAAAGCCACTTTAAAAAGGTTAATGGCTATTGCTCCCAGTGCTTGCTTAAAGAACAAACTGTGTTGGGACTCAGCCAACCGGGAGCTAAGAATACAAAAAGAATGAGCAATAGCTTGAAATCAAAGATTACAAATTGAACCCCTACCAGAGCAGACAGCAAAGGTTTATAGTCTAGTTATGTGCACAGTGCAACATGCCATTATCTTATATTGTTCATAAACAAAATGATTCAACCAGTAGATCAGGGATACTGTACAGAATTCTGTATTTTGAGTCTATCCATACAGCATAAGCAAAAAGACAATTCATCAGGAAATTCAGTGCAGTGGTATGGTATTTGCAGTGTAAACTGGCTCTAGCCAGGCTACTCCAAAGTCTTTCAAGAACAGCAAGTGCCATTTTTGCTTTCACATTTTCATAAACTACTAAGAAATCTTGTGTTTCACCTTGAAAAATACAATATAAGTCAGTAAAATTAGGATAAAGCAATATTGTAATAGTGTATCAGCCAATCAATGCTATCTTTATTATAACCAACTGGAAATGAAAATTAAAAAGACTTAGCGAAGTTTGCTATGAAGAACTACTAGAATACCAAAAAATTGCAGCTGAATTATAGATTTCATCAGTTTAGAGGTTTTGCAGTAGCGTTATACTAGGACCTACTACAGGGCTGACCCATATGCTTTGTGAAGGAATGAAATGCTTATGTGTCATGTGTACCTCAGCAGAGCACAATTCTGCCTTGGTTACATCAGAGACACACACAGATTCCAGAGCATATCCCCCAGCTGGATAAAGATTTGTCTTTAATTTTCATGGAACCCTCTTGTTGTACAGTTTTGTATGTTTTAAATCCCCACTACCTTCATAAAAAAGGGTTAACTGTTTGACTGTAATTGTATATTGCTTTTCCCTTTTTCTGGTACAGCTTCTCCATAAATTTTGCTTCATCCCCATCTCCTACACATTCCTTTGCACTTCTAGGACCTTCTGAGAAGAGTCCAGTGAATCTGACCGCATATGCACATCTTTCAGAATGCGATGGTCCACTAAACCACAACAGGATAGTGCAATACCACCGCAAATCCCCCCAAATTAGCATGCAGACTTGTAGGTGTGATCTCTACCAAAGGACTGTAGAGGCCAGAGAGAATCACTAGCTAAAAAAAGATGAGTGCTCATGAAGTCAGAGGGGAAAGGGAGAAGGATTATCACAACAGAAAATTACTGAATTACACTTTATTATACATTGAATTACCTCTTCTCTTTGATACAATCACCTGTGTTATGCTCTGTGCTGCGACAAATACAACATATTAAGGGGGAAACTATATTCTCAAACTGTATTTAAAATATGAAGTACAATATCTGAGGTATGTAAAAGAGGGTAATCCAACAAAATTTAGTTTGGAGAATATATACTAATCCATATGAAAAAACCCAACATGTTTGAGTCTACTGATGAAGTGGCAACAGTTTTCTTCCTGCAGCACCAATCCTGTCTCAATTAGCACAAAACCCCCAGTTCTAGGAGGGGGTGCCCCCTTGAAACCCTCTGACTAGCACAGGACAGACAGGGTTAAAAAAGGTATTGAAATTCTGTGAGTTTGGATGCAGATTTTTAAATTTATCTTATGTTCATTCTTATACTGAAGCCTGAATCTCCGTAAATTGCTTCAAATTATGTAAGACCAACTGTCTCAAGTTTAGAATAACATATAAGCACATCATGTAGTTAAATATTACAATACTGACTGATATGATCCTGTAACATGCTAAATCTTCCTGATCTAATCTGTGCTTCTGAGAAGTACCTGACAGTTCTGACTTGCTCTGAAGTAAAGCAATCCTCCAGCTAATTACTGGGAGAAACAGGAAGATTATGGGAAGGGATTTTGCTGCCTGATTTTACAGAATCACTGGGTTGGAAGAGACCTTCAGAATCACTAAGTCCAACCCATGCCCTAACATCTCAACTAAACTATGGCACAAGTGCCACATGCAGGGATGCTGACTCCACCACTTCCCTGGGCAGACCATTCCAGTACTTTATCACTTTTTTCAGTGAAAAACTTTTTCTTAATATCCAATTATATATATATTTCCCTTGGCACAGCTGAAGACTGTGTCCTCTCCTTCTGTCAGTTGCTGCCTGCAGAAAGTGACCAACCCCAGCTGGCTGCAGCCACCTTTCAGGAGGTTGAAGAGAGTGATAAGGTCACCTCTGAGTCTCCTTTTCTCCAGGCTGAACAACCCCAGCTCCCTCAG
>VWYE01007843.1:684265-711884 GCA_013398995.1 Alaudala cheleensis
TTTTTTTTGGTAGCATGAGTGTGACATTCTTTTTTGGACATAACTTTTGCAGATTTAGGCATAATGCTATGAAGGTCTCTTTTTAAATTTTTCCTTCCTCCTCCCCCTCCCCACCTCCTGTTGCGGGTAATGCCTGAGAGATCTAAACTGGGTTTAATCCAATACATTGAAGATATCTGATAGTCTCTTTAGGGCATATTCAAAACCATTCCTCATATGAACCTGAGGTAAGAAATGGCTAACACTGCCTGAATATTGGAAAACTCCCTATCTGTTCCCCACCATACAAGCCCAGCAAAAGAACCAAGAACTATGCCAGCATTTTGTCTCTCCCAGGTCTATCCCAGCTCATCCAAAAACTTGCACTTCAATGGACAGTTCTGGATGTACTGGGGCACCTTTTCACCCACGTACATCCAACCAATTGTTTGCTGCTACTTGTTCTCTCTGTGCACACCTCCAAGAGGAATCCAATTTATTTTTCTTAAATGCTCCTCCCCCATGTTTAACTGAAGATTGCAATTATATTCCTGATTATCTTTCTCTTCTTCAGGCTTCATCCTCTTAAGATGAGTTGGCATGTAAGTTATATTGAGAAGAGAGAAGAATATTGCATGAAATTTGGATGAGGAGAACAAGAGTTTTATGAAGCTGGAAAAGGAAACCATGATAATTTGTTTTGACTAATGAATTAAAAGACAATGTTGAGACTACAGTTTTCATGACAAGATCAGTTAGCGACTAGAAAAAAAGATGTTACAAGAAGCCACTGAAAGGAAAATAAACAACTGGAAAAACTATATGGAGATGTGTGCAGTCCTTCAAAAGGAAACAAAAAGGCATGAAGTCTCTGTGGAGAGTGTACCTTTATATCTGATAACTAGATATTGAATTTTCACCAAATACCTAATATTTACATGACTATCAATAGCAAATTCATGAACCAAAAAACCTAGAGAAAAGTTCAGTAAGACAGAGGGTGACCAGTGGGGAACTAACAACTGCTGAATTTCTGCATGACCAGGAGCAGAAAATTAAAGGGAACCAGAATATTTCTCACTTACTCAGCACCACAAAGAGTTTTTAAAATACCAGCAGAAACATATAACTTCAGCAATTCACTGAGTGTCCTACAGAAATTAGAGAGGAAACAATGCTGGCACATAAGGTAATGTCGAAGATATCATCTGAACAAGTCATTAATGAGAAATCTCTCATAAAAATATATCATGGTATGCATTAGAACTAAATATGAGCAATGTGCTGCAAACAGCACTACCTGATAATGACTTTCAGCTCAATGACCAGGATGCACAGCAGTCTGTAATTTTAACTATCACCACCAAGTCAGAGAGCTTAATTCAAAAGGTTTGAGGCATAATGAAGCTTAAACGATTTTTCAACTTGCTAATAAATAAATGAAAGGATTTCAAATTCAATGAAAGAACCAAATTTGGCTGTATTTGACACATAGCAGCCAACATTTGAAACAGACTGCTAACAGCCAGAATTTCCCTCTAGTCTTATTTAAAAATCCAAATCCCCATCCTCGTCTGAGATCTAACAGAAACTTGACATTAACTGAGTAAGCAAGAACCTATTGAAGCTAATCAGAGACAATGAGAAAGAGCTCCTGAACATTGGTCTAATATTGAAAAAGAAAACCAAACAAACCATAACACCCCTCAAACACCAAAAAGCATAAAACAAAATACCGTACTCTGTGCACCACCCCCAACTATTGACTAGTTTTTATACACATTTCTAAGTTCTGCTTCTGCACTAAGTCCTTTCTGAGAGCTAGTACAGTGGCTTTAAAAACANAACTTGTATTTTTTAATACTTCTTTCTCCTTAGTTTTCTTGAATTAAGTCCAAACAGTAACAGCATGTGCCAAGTTTAACCATTTACAGCTATTTGTCACTAAATTTTGTGACGTGATCAGTTTTTTTTCAATTTCCACATTGTTAAAATGAAGATTCTAGATGGATCTTACCATTAGGTACACCACTTAATTTTACTACTGGAAATCAAACTCTATGAGTTTTAGAAACAATGTTTAACACATTAGAATACAAATTACTGCAACCACAATCCCTCTAAAATGAAACAGTGACAGTTGCTAGCTGGCAGCTGTAATAGAATTGAAAGAAAAAAAAAAAGCTCTGTAGAGTATAAGCAAAATGGATCAATATTTTATTTGCTCAATGAGGAAAGAATTCACATGGTAGTGTGCAACCCCTGAATGGATTGCACTCAATGGGAAACACTTTCTCAGTTCACATGGGAGGAGGTTCAGTATTCTTGAGTTTTGAGAATTTATCTCACTTCAAAATCCTGGGTGTGCCCTTTAGGTCACCTCTTTCTAATCCTTCCCATTTGATGTTAGCAGTGATAATCTCTACAGTGGTAGGTCATGTCAATCATTATACCTGTTACACCAAAGAAGTCTAAAAAATCCGCATCTTTTAATCCAGGTCTGCAATCTGCTAAAATCCTTATGTTTATCAAAGAGTGTTTCTGTCAGCTGCTACTGAATTATGACTGCCCTTTACCACACACATTCTACCACAGGCAGGGTTTGGAAGGGTTAAAAAGGCTTCATATAGGTGAGGATGTTGTTCCATGAACTGTAAAATCAGTATTGAAAGCAACTTGGCAAAGGATCTTAGGCCCTGGCTTAATTAAAGTTGAGCTTGTTGTGCAAGTAAACGACTCACAGTCGGGATTTGCTCTCTGCATAATTTACACATCCCTTGCTGGCTTGCTCTCAAAGCATCAGACACTTATTCTAAGGCAAGCCTTGCATGATTTGATTCAGAGGTCATGTCATTGGAATAAAAAGAAAGAAAATTCATTCACTGATATGTTTAGAAAAGCTTAGCTCAGAGTTTCAAAAGCCTGCACACTGTTAATCATAGTATGCAGAAGAAAGGACATGTAGCTAGATAGTCTGCAGTAGAAGAGCTCAAGATTCTGCCCACAAGTGAAAGACTTATAAGTCTTACTCAGTTCAATAATACAGTACTCCATATCACAGATTTCAGAGGGAAGTGTTATAACTACTTATAGTTTAATTATTACAGGTATATGTGCTTGAATGTGTTGATGTGAATGTAAATAGCCTAGAGCAAATGCATTTTTTAATTGAAAACTGTGTATATAAAGTGTACCTTTCACATTTTGTGAGCCAAATAAGATCTTAGATTAAAATTTCTCCAGTGGAAAAAACTGCATCATTCTATGTGCTCTTGAGCACGTGTGTCAAACAGTTTGATGCTTTTTGGCTTTCTACCGAGATAGTAAAGTTATTATGCTCTCCATCTGTTGTTCCTTACACTGTTGAAGTTTGGTAACTGGCAACACTCTTAAATACACAGGGTATTAAATACAGAGGGCCTGTAAGCTATCTGCACTTGCTGGCAGAGAAAAATATTTTCAAGTACTTCAAGCACAGAAGAATGAAAAAAAATTGGGGTGTAAATTGATCTCATGTCATGTAAAGGAAAGTAACAAATCTGTGTTGTCATCACATTTTAGAGCAGAACTGTACTTTTAAATCATTTGAGAGTCAGTGAAAATGAAGTTTTCACAAAGACTGAAAACACCTATGCACTTAGCTTACAAAAAGAGACTAAATCCTGCCTTTGATACAAAACCCAAGGGAGAAATTCAGAATTGCAGCTGTATCAGGCAGTAACTCAAAGGAAAGGGGCATAGTGACAGTTTTATGGCGTTCCAAATCATTCCCACCTCTGTGACAGCTCAGGCACAGTGTAGCAGAAAAGGAGCAGTGAGGAAGGATTTCTACCTCAGCTCTCATTCATGTTTAGCAGCACTGGTTTGCTGCCCTCTGGGTTACAACTTACAAACCAGGACAGTAGTGCAGATGATTTAGAGAATCTCTTGACAATAGGCATCGTCCACAATTTGGGTCAAAAATGACCAGGGTGATGCTTTATTAAAACATGTTTAGTCTGGTGTTTGAAACATTAATTCATGAGTGCAAATGAAAGACTCTATAAAACACAAAAGAAATAAAAAAACCTCCTTCTTTTTTCTTTTAAAGGTTTCAGTGCTATAAAATTGATCCTGTGAAAATACGCAAGCAAAGATGTAAGAATTATTGAAACGCAGATAAAGAACAAAGTAGTAAACCAATTTAACTGCATAAAAAGAAGGCCATACAAGAATACATCACTGAAAAAGATTTTTTTTCTACTACATCCTGATCACAATAGAATTATGATTTATAAAACCATTTTTGCAAATCGGCTTTGCACACTGGATGTTCTAACAGGTCATGTTTTTTCTGTGACTTCAGAAACCTTTCATAATGTCGAAATGCAATGCACAGATCTTTAGATTAATGCATGGTCATAAAACAAGGTGATTCCTCTTGCTTAAAATGAAAGTCATTCTCCTCAAGATATAAGACATACTACTGGCGCAGATGCTACTGCTCATTCCTTAGCTCTCTCCCCATAGCTCATTGCTCAGATGGAATTTCTGTTTTCATACAAAGTGACTGATGTGAACATATTCACAAGCAACTTTTATGATCTATTTTTTACACAACAACAAGGGACTCACTGGCAACTGCCTGTAGACCAAGTAGCATCTTAAAGGAAAGTGTCACAGAAAATGCTTTGTGAACGTAACTTGCATTGTGGAAAATCTGCCTCAAAATCCCATAACATGACATATATTGCCGTCAAATTGCTTATTTTTCATAAACAATTTGCTACACCTTAATGACCAGCCTTTTTTGTATTTTTGTAAGTGCCTAATGGCAAGTCCAGTCTGACTAACCTAGCAGCCTACTATGATGGAGTGCCTACGTTGGTGGACAAGGGAAGGACATGCCATTTATCTGGATGTAAGGCCTTTGACATGAACCCCCACAACATCTTTCTCTCTGAACTGGAGCTATTTCTTGGTTTTGTAAAAACATTTGTAAGATTAACTTTGCTTAATTTTGACAGTATGCACGGATTAACTTTAGGAATTCCCACTAGATTTAGATCCCAAAGTAAAACCTATTAAGACCCAATGTCAGACATTAATGCTTTCTGCCATTTTAAGTTACAACTTCATTGTTACAGATGGGACACATCATTGATCCCATCCCTAATAATTCTCAGGTTAACAACCATCAACTACATGAGCTCAAGAAGAACAATAATCATTAGTGATGGAATTTCTTACCAGCATAGTCACTCATGGGTTTTTAAAGGCATGAGGCATACACTGTTGATCTCAATGGTGTGGAAGACATTGGAGATAAATATATATATATAAAAGAGCAATGATCCATTAGGTTATAATTTTTTTGGAACTAGTCCAACATAAGCATTCATGGTTTCCTATCTTAATTTAGCATAGTTAATAATGATCTATTGTAGTCCATTACTTATAAATCATTACAGAGAACAATCAGACTCAAAGTCATTTCAGCCCACACAAACCACTGTGACCAGGCACATATGTCACTAAACTGAGATTTCTAATGGGTGACATCCCACTGCCTATCTGTTGCCTCTTTCTTTGAAGCAAGTGTGCACTAAGACACTACTGAGGTGATTTGGGGACTTAGTTCAGCTTTTCCTTCTGAGGGGCAGTATGAATGAGGCAGCACTTGATGTCACCTTCTGCCATCACCAGCTCTCCTATTAGAGAAGCTGATTACTGCTCTCTGTCATGTCCTTGCCATTGTGCCATAAACCACCACTCTGGCAGGCTGGGACTTTGTCTGCTCTCTATTAAACTTATGACCTTCTCCTCTGCTGTCCATCCAATGCTCACCTAAGTATGTCTGGGAGTGGCAGAGGTGCCCTGTATAATTCAGAGGAGAGCAACGTGTATGCGGCAGTGTCCTAGGTTGCACTGTAAGATGTGCCCAAAGTATGTATTCTATTACCATCTTCATGGGTTGTTGGAACAGGGTGGGCCAGTGTTTTCCCTGCCCCCTCCCTCCAGACAATCTGGTGTTAATGGGCGCATCAATGCACTGCCCCATAACTCACAGGTAACTCCCCTCGGGAGCCATCTCTGCTTAATGGGCAATCAAGGACCCATTGTATGACTCATAGAATGACATCAGCCCATTGTGAGATGCTCTGCCCAGGGGGGAGGAGCCAAGCATTCCCACCTGGATATAATCTGCACTTTGGGACAGCACACCACCGACTGGATTCCCAGAGGAGAGGAGCTGCCAGATCTTTCTACAGGATCCCTGCTTCAACAAGACTGCTTCATTTGGACTGCTACCACTACCCTAACGAACAGGGTGTCAGGTTGTATTCTGCCTCTGCCAAGGGTCTTTTTTACTGTTGCATTTCTTTTATTGTTTTTCTATTAAATTGCATTTCTGACTTAGAGTCCCTCACTGGTTTTGCTTTCAAACCAGTACAGGCAGGAACAGCATCAAGGGGTTTAATGTAAATGCTGTGAACTCGAGGCACTCTTTATTCCACAAGTCAGAGATCAATCTCTAACCAAAGAGTCATTATTGCAGGTTCAATTTCTGATTTTCTATTTCAGCATGTAACTTTCTAACACCAACAGCTGTACAGCTCTGATGTTGCTGCACTAGAACCTAATAGGACTAAACTATATCCTTACTACAAAAAGAGATGCCCCCACCAGGACAAGATTGTTTTTTTAAAGTAAATCTGCAATTGTGTTAATACCTATGTTCTATAATAAATTTAGATCTGTTATTGCCTCTCTGTATTAACAGTTGCTTTGCATTCCATTATTTATTTCCTCTTTCAGTTTAGTGTGATTGACATGTTTTATAAACATGGCATTTTTTTCACAAGAAATAATTACTGAAACCATTTGCTCAGCATAGCCCAACAACTGGGGCTGCCCCAAATAGATCCTGTTCCTATAATCAGTGCACTGTCATTGATCATTCAGTAGTTTTTGATTACTGCCTTTCAGGTATCCATCAAAGGGTATTTAAGTTAATTGGAATTATATTTTCAAGTGATACTTCATGTGATCTCATAACAAATGAAAAACTTCTAAATCTAGATAGCTTTCCTTCTTAACCACAATAATGTGATCCAACAAAATGAAATAGACAGCATTCCTTTTCCTCTGGGTGGCTCCCCTAGCTTGTTGCTGACTGAATAAATGAATTAATTTCAGACTTAAGAATTCACCATACCAAGGACTGACCTCAAATTTCTGGAAAGAACATTACACATAATATAGTAATATTTGGTAACTTTTGCTTCTCAGTTTTCAGTTACTTTTTACATTATCCAAACACAAGACTGCCACATTAATTTTACTGAAATGTTTCACTTTATTTAAACCATGCAAGAGTTTAAAAAATTTTAACAGTAAGTCCACCAATTCAACCCAAATTTATGTGGAATGGTCTGGTCATATAATTATAGGTCTGTATAACACCTGTAAGCCTTGTTTCATGCAAAAGGTTTATACTTGCCCTAAAATAGAGATCAAACATGGAAAACCCCAAACCAGAAATTTAAGTCTGGTAAAACTATAAGCTGTAGGAAGCAGACTTTAATGATGGAAAGCATTAGCCAACCTTATTTCCCTGCTAGCTTGCCTAAAATTATTCCGTCAGAAACAATTTGCCTATTCTCCTTCAAGACATATGCTTTAGGGAAGAAGGAACAATTATTTTATAAAATATGCATTAACAGCAGACCATATTTTGTAAGAGGCTGTGATTACACTGCTTTAGAAGCATTGCAACACAGACACAATTACCCAACATCAAATTTGGTCTGAACATCAGCAGCTGTTAATTCTGAAAGAACCTTATGAAAGGTGAAATAGAATGTCAAAACTCCAAGCGATCAAACCTGAGATTTATAACTTTTCCAAGAGGAAAAAACCTTATGCAATGTTCTATTAATGCAATAATTTACTCCCCCCCTTAGCCTTCACCAACCAGTTCTATGAATCATCTCAAGCTCCTCAGAGATCTACCAACCAAGGACTGACCAGCCTTGCCTGTGCCTTGTTCTTTATCGTGGTGAAAGAAGACAACAAAACACAATGACTATAAGATAATACGTTTTTCTTAACACTAACCAGAATATTCTAACAGCAGTCATCTGACCAGTGACTGAGGAACAGACCAATACATCTGCTTCATGTGCTTGGCAGGCATACAAATATCTTCCAAAAAGAAGTGACCCGTAAATACCATGTTCTACTGTCAGTATTTAAGAAAAAGAAGTGTCACAGCAAACATTTGGCAATGCCCATCTAATCTCTTGAGTTGCCCAGCTCTTCCCTCCTTTTGGATTCCTGTAAGCTATACTTCTGGGTAATAAGTAAAGCATTTGCTCTTATTTTGTAACACCCATTGCCCTGCCCTGCCGCAGTGCAAATTTTTTCAGAGCTGTTCCCATTGTCCTAGTCTGTTCTTTTTCTCAAAGTGCTCCTTGAGTAGAGTATTTTGGCTTGGAGACAGATATGTATCTGCCCCTGCAGTTGCCCCTATTTATAACCCAGGTGTTAGCAGCTGTGTTCTTGGAGTCATCAGCCACAGTTACCTTAAGTAATCTGCAGCCCTAAACAAAATATTGCTTCAGTGAATTTGCTGAAGAGAGGAGACTGATGGAGGGTGGACAGTCAGCACAAGTGCTGTACTTCAGACTTGCTCTGTTTTACCTACTAATTCTTCTTTCTTGTAAACTGCCTCTAGGGAGGAATAAAATGCAAAATTTTTTTTCTATAGACTGCAGATGACACTGCAAGAGGAAAGAAAATTTCATTAAAATAATTACTATAATTGGAATGATCTCTGGATATTTATTCATTTATGCAACATAAACTAATAATTTAATGTGTAAAAGATCCACCTAAATGAAAAAAAAAAACCAACCCAACAAAACAACTCGCTTCAGGTGCACTAAAGCTACAACTTCCTTTTATATAAGCAGGTTCTACAGGCAGTAGAATTTTAATTAAAACCTAATAAGTTTTTAATGTAAGTTAGAGATATACAAGTATTTACAACACTTAGAAAATCTGATAGATTCATAACTTGCTGTTAAATTATCACTTGCTGATACATCTCCAGGTATATAGGTTCTCCTGAAATGCTGGATGTTAGATATAAGGGCTATAAGGAAACTGCTTAAATACTAGTATAAAAATGTCTGTAATAAAATCAGAAGCTCTGAATTTCATGGTACTTTAATGCTGCCTCCAAAGTAATGGAAAAGCCATTTTTTAGCACTTGCTTCAAGGACTCCACTAATAACATTTTTCACTAAGGACCTATCTTTTAAAAAATAATATATTGTGAAGTTATTCTAAAGTATTTAAAATCATGCAACTAAATTTGGACAGAACTTCTCAGCCTTTTAATTTGCCTTAATGAAAGAGGTTTTTTTAACTATTTAAAAACTACTTTTAGTCACAATTTTTATTGCAACTTGACATGCAGTTCAATAACAAGAATAGAATTACCAAGTTATTACTTTACTATCACCCATGACTCTTCTGTACTACCTACTCTGCCATTCTATCACCATGATCTAGCTTAAAAATCCAAAGCTGAAGACTTACTTGATGGCTTCAAGGAAATCACTGCCATCTAACCTTCACTGCAAAAAACTATTTTGCCTTTTGATGCTTGGGTATTGCAAAGAAGTAAAGGGGGGTTGCACAGTCACAAAATATGCTGACAGAGCTGTGCATGAAAACATGTACAAATACTCACAGCTGGTCTGAAATGTAGACAGAAGGAAAGCAAGTATTAAACCAAAGTGCAGCAGCTCTTGCCAGCAGCAACATGCACATCCTGAGAGCTCTGTCCACTCCCTGTATCCTGAGAGGATACAGCCCACTCCCCATCTCATCACTGACACAGCCATAGAGCAGCTATGTAAGAGCCTGCTCACTTTCAGCAGCCAATTAACTAAAATCAGTCTTATTTTGGAGACAGCAATGAAGATTATGCTGAATGAATTTAAAAGAAAAAATGTAGACCAGAAATATAATTAAAGGGATTCTTCAGCAAAGACTGACTCTCATTTTTCAAGAGACAGCAATTTCTTTTAACTTCTTGCACTGAATACATAAATTCATTTCAAGACTAACCCATGAGGCCAGAATCTAATCAAGATTTAAAGTCTTTGGGCCTGAGGACTGTGCTTTCTCAAAAAAGCAAAATTATTCACAAGCTACCCTAACTGGTTTCAGAGACAAGAGAGCCAGACTGTGTTCTGTCTTCCAGGAATTTAAGTTCAAGTTTAAGGGCCTTTGGATCTTCCCCATTCAATCTAGCCAATGTATAGTAAAGGCACCTTCAAATGTACTCTTCCAAATCATATACCACTGTACAAAAAGGATAAAGCTGCAGAAGCCGGCAAATGCTTTCTGCCCAAGGAACTCTCTCCACTTGAGCTTCCTTTTCTCCAACCCACAGAAGTTCCCGTGACAAAAGAAAGAGTTGCAGCCTTTCTAATTCTCTGGGGTACCAGCATATTTTTAGCTCCTTTGGTCTGAAAGGGTTAAAGAGAAGAATTATCCCAATGTCTCTTGACATACCAAAAGGCAAGTTTCCTTTAAACTTCTCTTCTTGTTTATCTGGCTGGCTGAACTCCAAATAATTGCCACATAAACTGGCTAAAAAGAACCCAAAACAACAAAATCTATCGCAAGAAAATAAACATTGAGAAAGCATTACAGAATTACCCTGTGATTATTTCTTAATTCTGAGTAATTGCTTCAGATGCATTTAGTTTTATTTTTCCTTCAAATAATTCAGTAGCAAAAGTATTACATTGTGTAAGCAAGTGTTCTGATTTCCAGCATGTATATTTCTCCTAGTTTCCCCTGAAGTTCAGAGGTACTCAAGCATGATATAATTTCTACAGATGTAGTCAGTCAAATTCATAGTATTTTCAAAAATTACCTCTGCATTTAAATGAGTGGAATATGTGATAATATATATTTGTAATGTCTAGATCTATCTATCAACTAATATATTTTGTTAGCCACATGTTCAATAAAGAGGTGAACCAGAGGTCACGTAGTCAGTACTAGAATTATATGGAAAATATGAGAAAAGAACGTCCCAAAATGTTTTATGGAATATAAATACACATAAACTGATTATTTAAAGTCAGAATTTAGACTCTAGAAAACTAGAATTTACTAGTTTTGCTCACGAATAGAACAAGTATTGCCCTTTTATTTCTTCATAGGAAAATAAACTGATGTAATACAAAGCATACTGATTGTAAATTGTTGTTTACCTGCACAGCCATAGGCAATATTAACTTCAAGTCAATATTAGGTTCAAGTATGCAAGAGTTTTTAGCTTTGAGGGTAACATGCATATTCCACACAGGATACTGGTCTGAATTATGTAGGCACAGCATGGATACCTTTAAACTTGGGTCCTTTGAGGGCTGTGTTTGGAATACAGATTTATCCTCCACATGCAATTTACTAAATTCTGATAGCATTCCTGCAAAATTTCTTACACTCCTGATTAATCAGAGACTAAGCCCCTAAACCTATACCTTCAATGTTATCAAAGAGAAAAGTAACAAGTTTCTAAAGTTTTTATGCTTGTAGGCAAAGTAAATATTAGCTTTAGATATAAAACAGATTTACATATAGATGTCAGAGAGGTTCAGTAAGCCAATACACCCAGACCTTCAATATAACTAAAAGGTAAACCTGAGGACAAGCAGTTCTCTGCTTGCAGCCCCAGCACTGTTAGAATATCCCTCCTGCCTGGCTATATTTCCTAAATATTTAAAGTGTTCTGGCAGAGCCATTATTTCCTCAGTAGTTCAGAAATGGGCAGCACTTGGTGGCAACATGACAGAGGCAGGGAAAGGTCTGAGATGGACAGTCCCTCATATTTGGGGTGCTACTAAGCTAAACTGATCTTGCAGCAATCAAAAAGTTTCTTTATCAAAATCCTACCAAAGAGTACCTGAACTTAAAGGGAAAGGTCTTTTGATATGTAATATAAGAAAAAAAAACCCAAACAAGGCACACAGAAAACCTTTTATTTTATTAAAGTTGACATTGCTAGCATTTTCTATTTAACATATTACCCTAAGACAAGGGGAAATTTTCCTGCCATTTAAGCGGTCACACTGATGGTGATGTATTGTCTGACAGCAGTGACATTTTTGAATTGGGCAAAGCAAGGGCTGAGCAACTCTAGAATTTCCTGCAAACAGTGGGTGTTCCCAAGGCTCGACAGGCAGGCTGGGCTGGCAGTAATTACAAATACAATCAGTGATGTTCTGTGCTGATTTACTTTGAGGAAACTCTAAAAGCAAGTGCTCTATTAGAGAATCCATGAATACTGACTGTGCAAATGTTTTGACAGCCCACACTAACACTACAATTAGTTCCTTTAGGCCTGAACAGACAGCCTGGAGCTCCAGTCACAGAGAGGCACAGCCTTGTCAAAGCTTGCCCTTGACCTAAGAGGCAGTCACAGCCCAAAACACACAAATGTGTGACACGAGAAGAAAACAGCCCACAGGGAGTGTGCTCTGTGTTGTCCCCCACGCCCTGCCACAGCACACTTTTCCAGGCTGAGCCTGCTGGAGACCACACAAATAATTTCTTCCTAAGGAAGCAAGAGTTGAGACCTTTCCAAGCCACTGAAATAAGAGCACCACATCTATCCAAACTGAAGGTGCTATTAATATCTCTAAATATGACACTTATTGCTAGAGCATGGGAAATGACTCATTTGACTAATAATGCTCCACTGTGGATCAGCTAACCCACAGTATTAGCAGTACTTAAAAAGATGATTAAAATAGCCTGAGTGCTTTAACACTTTTTACAGCACACAGCAAGCAAGAAAGAAGAACTATTCCAATGCAACATCACCTAATCCAAGGAGAGAAAACATCTGGGAGTAGCAATACAAATTAGAATTTATTTTTAATGACTGTCATTGATTTTCAGACAGGTCTGTGAGATGGTTTCTCTACACTCACTGCTCTCCAGCACCATCATACTACATTTAGAGCTGCCTTAGGACGTGAGGGAGGACTGAAAATTTCCAAATTGTCAGGTTAACAAATGACAGAGCTCATAAAGAAAACTACAGCATACAATAATGCAAGCAATAATTATTAGGTTTCTTAATAAAAGACATTCCACACAAAGTCCACATTATAGTAATTGCTATTTTGAGAGAAAATTTCTGAAGCAGAAAATCAGCATCATACAATACAAATTAATCCATGGAAAATGCTAACAGATTTGATAGCATTTTCAAATATTTGCTGGAATCTGTTTATTGATTGAAGATGCATAATTAACATAAACAAGCATCACAACTGCAATTCATCATTAATAATACAGACAGAATGAATCAATCAATCTAGAAATTTAAGCTTCATGCAATCGATTATTATTTAAGAATACTAGAAATGAAACATCCTTTAAATACAAACACGGTGTTTGAAATAGTCTCTAGATGCATTCTAGCTAATTCTATGCCATGTAGAGAGAAAAAGAATCTATTTTAGTGAAGATTTTTTTTTTTCAAATCTAGTCACCAAGTTTATCCCAGCCTATGATTTCTTATACTACTCAAGAGTGATCAGGGTGTCTTCAAAAAAACCTATGATATTTAAAAACAAAAACAAAACACCAAGACTTAATATAATTTTTTTTTACTTTTTTTTGGTTATATTTCATTTCAGAGAAAAAGCTTTAAACCTTTTAGTATGCACTACCATAATTAGATTTCTTTTTAAAATGGAAGACAATATGCTCAAGTACAGGCTATTCTGGTAAGCAACTGTCTTCTGTAGTGTGTCTCAAAAAGAAAAAAACTCCAACCAACCCAAAGTATCAGAAAAACCTCCACAAAACCAAAAAATGCAAACCATCCTCCAACCAAAACCCAAGACCCACCCACCCCTACCAGTCCTTCAATATCCTCTGTTTGACTTAAAGAAAAATAACTTTCCATTACTGTGGAGTGTTCTGTTAACTCAGTCATCATTTGTGGATAGCCCAACAGTTTTCATTCCTGACAATGACATAAGGCAGATAATAAAACAATGTGTCACACTGACTGTCAGCTGCATAATATATCTTTAAAATTGACCAGATACTGTTTTACTTGACACTGTATGTGAAATGTGGTTGGGTTTCATGTACCTCCCCTTGGGGATCTGTAAAGATTACTAACACCCACAAAATTGCTGCGACATTTTCATGCTTGGATGTCCCTAGGAAAGCTGGAGAGATATTGCAGAAAAAAAAAGTCATGTCTTAAGGATGTTGCCATGATGAATTTAATTCTCTATTTACATATTCACTGAGGGAGAAGACAGAATACTGGACAAAACCAGAATGTTAACTTTCATAGATGGTTAAACATTTGCATTTTACATTGTTGAGGTTCTTAGCTGAAGAGTCTGGTTCTTATTTGTAGAAGGGATATAGATACAAATTTCTAAGCTGTGGATGCAAGCGGGAGCTGTATTTTGAACCAAAGAGTACCCAGAGAAGCCTGATCCCAGACATCTCAGATCCAGCAAATAAACTGCTATTTGAACTTAATCTATTTGCCTCAGTTCTAGACTTCCAAATGTTTTTTAATCGTTTTTGTTATAAAACCCCAGAAAAAATGGTCTTTAAATTGGATGATGATGCCAATTTTTAATATTANCATTTTACATTGTTGAGGTTCTTAGCTGAGGAGTCTGGTTCTTATTTGTAGGAGGGATATAGATCCAATTTTCTTAGCTGTGGATGCAAGCAGGAGCTGTATTTTGAATCAAAGAGTACCCAGAGAAGCAGGATCCCAGACATCTCAGATCCAGCAAATAAACTGCTATTTTGAACTTAATCTATTTACCTCAGTTCTAGACTTCCAAATGTTTTTTAATCGTTTTTGTTATAAAACCCCAGAAAAAATGGTCTTTAAATTGGATGATGATGCCAATTTTTAATATTATATGTGCAATGATAAAACAACTTAGAATATTCACAAGGATATAAATTGTTTTATTTGAACTGAATAAGATGCAATAAAGCAGGTAGAGGGATTGTGCACAAAGAAAGAACAGCAGAGGGGAAGAAAAGACTAAACAGAGATCAGGAAGAAAACCTTCACAACACCCCTAAGTTCCTAAAAGCTAAATTTGCAGACTTTATTTAAGCTACTTTAACACTGCTTTTTTGCATGATGCTATATAATTTTGGTTTACTTATGACTTACACAACGTCTGTGTGCACACATACGTTCCCCTATATCCCACAAAGACACCCTTATACTATTATTTCATGCATATTTTATCATTTGTTTCACTTGCACCTGGAATATTTTGTTTTATGCATCTGCCAGGTGCAAGACAAGCAGCAGATTACAATGCACAGCACTATCACAGCATTTAAAGCAAGCACATGTGTGTTTATACTACAGTGCATTAGCAGTATGTCGTGCAGAGGCAGTGCAGATTGGTACAGTACCAATGTTCAAGGGAGGAAGCCTTCATTGTCACCATTTTCTCCTCCTTCAACTCACCTTGAGCTGATACTGCTATTGCTGCATTCAGTTCCACAAAGCAATACAGACAGGGGCACTTAACACCAGTTTTAGCCATTTCCTGGCCTATTTATGAATTTTTGAAGGACAGATGCTTACTAACATGTATAACATCAAATTTGATAAAACTTATTTTGAAAGGCGCCTCTAGGTGTAACTCTAATACAAAATATAAATCGTTTTTCCTCCATTTTTGATGAAGATCAGCCAGAGCTGATGATAAATCCTCTGGGGCTTTGCATACAAAATAATATGAATATCAATTCAATTCCCCTCCTTTACTACTATTGTTAAAAAAAAAAAAAGGTGCTTTTTTGTGTCTTTCCCTTTAACAACAACATCAAAGAACAACGGGAAACAAATTTTGCATTAGGAAGGCTGTGTTAAAAAACATTTCACTTCAAACAAGGCACCACACAGAGCTGACAAGATGAGAGATTTAAACACTAATTAGCATCAATTTCTTTATTGAATTGTAATTTCAAGAAAATGCTGTGTGACCCTCTGATTTAAATACTGTTTTCCCTTCAAACATATTTGTCATTGCCAAAATGGGTTCTCAGATTTATAGCCATGGATTGTTCATTTTGAAAGTTCAATTCTTTTAGATGAGCCTGTTTCCACATTTATAACCAAAGGCCATGAGGACTGTATTAACCATAATATGCATATTAAAGAACTGTTACAGAGTGTGCAAGGCACTCTATCTTTAGCACACTTCTACCTAAGAAACAACTTTTTACATGCTGAATGGGCAACAGAAAATGTGTAGTTAAAAGAGAGTAACAACTACAGGTCCCAGCTTGGCTGGCAGACAACCACATTCTGGGATCCAAAGTTCTCCAAGAAGGCTTTACAGTAATAACAAAACTGCACAGAAGTGGCTTCTCTCTCATACAGACACCACAGCCACCCATTTGCCTGAATGATCACACAGATGTAGAGATTTGTAAAAGCATTGCAGGTTAATTCACACCTACCTCATGTAAATCCTCTCCTTTAATATTCATGCGTGAAACACATGAAATGCAGATTTCATAAATGAATGAACATAAGAAATGGGAACTATGAATGCTTCTTTTCTGTACAGCTTCCCACATATAGCAAGAAAGGAGATTAACACAGGGTAGATGAAAAACGACCTAAAATAACTTCGTTATAGGGGGCCATTGGCTGGGTGAATGCTGAAGTCTCAATTAATAAGGATTATAAGGTGTGTTGTGACTGAGATGCCAGAACATCAGAAAGGCACCCAGGGGACTAGCTCACCTCTGTCCTAATGAGGTTTCCTTGACAAAGAAGAAATGTGATGATTCAGGCAGTCTATATATAATTTATGAATTCCTGGCACCATGATGATGTTGACATGTATTTGCTTTAAGGAGGAGTGTGTGTCTGTGGGAAAGGGGACTGCAACACTTCTCTGTGGGAGGAAGGCCCAGATGAAGTGATTATCTCCTCACATTGCTGTGCTGACCCCAGGGTGGGAGGCTAAGCAGGGCTGCCTTGCTGGGCACAGCTTGTCTAAGGCTTTGTGCAAAGGAGTGCTGGAGTGGTCGGTGGAGCCACCATAACAATAAATCAACTGAGCTCCCAAAGAGCACTGGCACAACCCAGAAAGTGAGGAGCCTGCTCTCCTGGCAGGCTCCAGTACTGTCTAAGTACAGGGCCAGACAAAGTGGGAAAGCAAGTCAGTTTGAAACAGAGGGGTTCTGAAGGACCTTGAGGCAACTGAGAAGACACAATAAAGGGGTCCCTACTTTTTCATCACTTGCACAAGCAATGCAAAAGTTACACTCCAATTCTACGCAACATAAACATATCTGTAAGCCAAACCCTGTCATGCAATCATGAACAGATAAACTGTAGGTACAGAGCATTCAGGGGAGCATAGCACAATAGCATGTCACTGATTTCCAGGTTGGCCAGGAAGCACAATTCTCATGAAGGCAAGACCATGTACTCAGCAAATATGCCACTACAAACCAAACAAATACAAAAATGAGGGAAGGAAGGGATTTGGTCCCTTCATATGCCAAGAGAAAACTCAGAGCACAACAGTTAAGGTGAAGACCCAAATGTTGTGGAGTTACTACAGGATTTAGAGAACTTCTAAACTTTGAAGGCATAACAGGAGACACTGCCTCTGCCAAGAGACACTGGCAACTGGAATAAAAAATTAAAGACACAGTCATAACTAGCTTTCAAAACATGAACAACCTGCAAGAACACTGGGCCAAATTTTTATCTCATCGGCTTTTAGAAAAGGACAACTAACAAATACAGCATAAACCAGAAATCAGAATATAAGATCCTTGTTGATCTCCCTGTGTGCTGAAGTGAATACTTTAAGTTTATAGAAAGAATTAAATGAGGGATTTACTAAATATATTCAGTGCAAAAAAATTAACTTTCAACATAAAACACCACATATATTTAATATATACTAAGCAGCAAATTCTGAGCTGAATTACACGAGCATATCCTAGTTTGTTTATTCGGAGGCACAAGAATATCTTCCTGTATAATATTCAGAGTAAGATGCATTGAGAGATATGGGGATTGCTGTCCCATCCCTAATGCTCTTGCCTTACCAGTTAGTATTATGTATTTGATGTTCAACGTCTTTTAATCACAGAATGGTTGTTTTCTACCCTGTGTAGGTGTGCCTGGCTTTTTAAACTAGTGATCTGCAAAAAACAATTAGAACACTGTTTACCAGATCACACAAAATGCTCAAACAACGCAGCAAAGTACAAGCCTCAGAGATAAAAAGATTATTTCAAATTAAACAATCATGACTCTTTCTCTGCAATCTATACCACTGCGTTGTGTGTTGGAATACTGAAAGCCTAGCTCAGTACTTTGGTTATATTCAGCTTCAGGACATCTCAAGTGATGCTTCTGTTTATGTTTCAAAATATACAAGTTCTGTTTTCCTGAATGATACCATGGTTTTGACCTCTGTTTCATTAGGAGGCAACAACAAAAACAAACAAAAAACCAAACCAACAAAAAAAACAAAACAAACTTGGAATAATTTCATTTCAAATGCAAAAGAAGATATAAAGGGCAAGTCAGTTGGCATTGTGCCACAGTTGTTACAGAGGACCTGACCTTCTGAAATTATAATGGATGTTTCGACTTGCAAGGAGACCTGTTAAAAACCCCTCCAGATTTGGATGTGTTGGTTTAGGCTGAGGGACAGTTAATTTTCTTCATAGCAGCTTATATGGGGCTGTGTTTTGTATTTGTGCTGGGAAAAGTGTTGAAAATTCAGGGACAGTTTCATTATTGCTGAACTGAGCTTACACAGAGTCAAGGCCTTTTCTGCTTGACAGCCAACCCACCAACAATTAGGCTGGGGTGGCACAAAATCTTTCTTTGGGGCTGAAGGGGAAGGTTGAAGAGTGATGAAGGGGGAACATCTGAAGTTATGGCATTTGCCTTCCCATGGAGAACTTCCTTCACTTCCTTGTTATTCACAAGTGAACACCTGCTTACTGATGGGAATCAGTGAATGAATTCCTTGTTTTGCTTTGCTTATGTGTGAGTGATATTTGCTTTACCTGTTAAGCTGTCTTCACCTCAACCCACAAGTTCTCATTTTTACTCCTGTGAATCTCTTCCCCCCAGCCCACTTAGGGAAGAGTGAGTGTCCTTCTGGAGCTTATTTGACAGCTGGGATTGAACAAAAAAATGAGAGTGTGAATGGCTTCGATGCATTTAAAATATTTTTCAACTGACAATTGAAGTGTATGCTGAAAAGTCAAAGCTGTTGTAATAAAATCAACTTGACTATCAAAACACATTCAAAGCCCCACCCTGCTCTTGTTTTTGAGGGAAGGAAAAAAATGAATCCCAAGCATCTCTGTATGAGTCTTATGGAAGGTGATTTTAGTGCTGGAGACTGCTGAGACAAACAGATAAATGCAGGCATTTATCCCATATGAAGTTAAATCCACATTATTTATGTTCAGCTTTCACTGAACCTCTAAAGAATTTGATGGCTAAACTTGCCTGATTTATCCCAGAAATCCCAAGTAACAGCATGAGCCTTTAGTAAGCAAGAAGTCAGAAACCTAGGTAATGCTCCTACCATGTCTGCATGGAGTGGCAACACAACTAGAGGAAATTAATGCGGAAAGCTTAGTACCACAGTTGCTTTTACTTTCCAGAGCTAGTTGATACCCCTCAGACAGTATGAAGCCCCCAATAATCTAGCACTAGACAAGTACCAAAACATCCATGGAAGGTGACTTTTTCCACTGCTCCTAAGTAGTGACTCACACTACTTTCCCTGTATCATGGAAATGGATGGTGAGAGACTGGGCATCATCATGGATGCAGTAGATGGATCAGGCTGCCAACAGGGCAAAATGCAGCCACATGGCGCTAACTCCCAGCATCCAGGATTGCAGACAAATAACAAGGCTCAGCTTGTACACATAATTCCCTGATTCTTTTTCTCTTCCCACAGGCATAAAAATCAGGTGGAAAGTTCTTAAAATGACTGCAGTTTTTCTGATTCTTAAGGTTGCCTTTGTGGTACTACAAAGCCTATGCTGCCTGCTGAGTAGAAATCCTTGCAGTTCTTTTTCAGGCTTTTTTGGTATTTGGTTGAGTTTCTCTTTTGGTTTTGTTTGTTTGGGTTTTTTTTTCCTTTTTGGTTTGATTTTTTTTTTTAATTAAAAAAATACAGTCAGCCATACAAAACTCACTTAACTTAACCCAAAGGATAGTAAGCATGAAGAATTTATCAAGATCTGCTTTCAGAACTGGCTACGGAAATAAATGAACACTTTGTGGGGCATTTTGTTTTCATATGTTAATTTCAGATTCCCAGTCAATACTGTATATTTGAAACTTAAATAAGACATAAAAAGGTTAAAAAATAGACTCCACTGAATAGAGGCCAACATACCTTTCTGGTTAAGCTGCACGCGATAATAAAAAAATTGACATCAAAGAAAGCACCTCATTCAGGCCTTTCAAAATACTTGTCATTAAAAGATGGCTTGTTGAAACTTCAGACAGGCTAAATGCTACATTTTGAGTGAAAGAATTACCTTTCCAGGGTTGCAATTACAACTGTACTTAGTTGTCATGGCAACCTGGTAACATACAGATGTCAAATGAAGACATCAAGGGACAGACAGTGTTCTTCAAATCATGCCAAGTGTCATTTTTCATAGGTATATCTATGCTCAGTTAGGGAAAAAGATTAAAAATAGAAAATTAACATTAAAAAAAAGTTTAAATTGCATTCAAATTGCAATATCAATATCCCATTTTGCATAGTGCTTTTAGTATCCTTAGATTAGTGTTTGCTTTTTCTTTCTTTTTTTTCCAGTTAATGTGTTCCCAAAATAGAAGAAGGACATCGAGAGCTGAAAGGAAAAGAGGCAAAGAGGTCAGGATCAGCAATGAAGGTTACCATGCTTTGGTGACTGCTGAGTCCTGCTATTATCACCCACCTTCTCTTCCTGTTTTAATTGTCCCACTATCTTGACATGGCACTTTTCAGTCAGATGTTCTTTTTGACCTGCACTTCAATTACTTTAGAGCCAGCAAAAGGAAAAATGGATCTGTACTAAACGTCATTGTTGAGCATGCCCCAAAGATCTGAGGCTCTGCAAACACTCCAGCTGTGATCTATTTGTACAGGTTGAGATTGAATCCAGAAAGCATCCACTACAAACACAGCTTTCAGTTCTCTTCAATAGAGAGTTCATACTGTGGTGCTGTCATCTATACTGCTATTTTTACTTCTACTGACCAAAGTGGCTTTGCTTTGTTTGATATGAAGGTTTACAACAAAGGTTTCCTGAGTTGGTGTTCAGTTTTTTCACACAGGCTGCTCACACCACGCTGCTGTTTTCACTAATGCCAGACCAGTTTAAAGTGGGTCAAGCATGAAGAAACTTGTGCACCCTTCCATCTAACCCAAGTCCATGCAGGTGCTTGTGCTGTAATAAGACAGAGGCATTGTTCCAATGTAATGTCTTCCTGAATACCACATAGCATAAGAAAGCAGAAAGGACACAATCCAATTGGAACCTTGTCAGGACAAAGTTACTCCTTCAGAGCTTTTATACAAATTGGAACAGCGACAGATTGTTCATCACGGCTGAGATATTTTTGAACTAGCACTAAACTGTCTTAAACCCCAAATTCACCAACTTATCAATCCCCACTTTACTATAAATCTACCTTGTACCCACAATACAAAACTAGACACTAAAAAGGTGGAGTGGAAATGAAAATTTGTTTAACTCATTAGTACAGCATAGCTTGAAGTTACTACACTTAATGCATACAGATTTGTCAAGACAAATGTCAACATGAATGAGTTTGCTTTGTTTTGTTTGCTATATTCATTTTAGATTAACTCAAAAGGATTTTACTCTGTGTTGTGGCATAGGAATAGTATCAGGTTCCCACAACAATGAAAGGCTGCCAGCCTCTCCACTCCACTTCCCACCCCTTTTGGTCAGAGAGAGACAAAAGGCAGAGATCCTGAGTTGATATAAGAAGAATTTTTCAAACAGCAATGAGATTAAAAAAACCCAAACAGTAACAGTAACAATATTAAGCATTAAAGCATACAAAATGAGGGTAATTTATGTACAAAAATGATCACTGACCAACTGACCCAGTGCCGTGCAGCCCCCGAGACAAAGAACAAAATGGATCCAGAACCTCTGTTTTTCCCCTAAGCCTGAGACAAGGAAAGCCAATGGTGGACAAACATTCCATTCAGAACCAGCATTACCATGATTCCATTTACCACTTTCTTCCCCAGAAAAAAGAACACCCCAGTCATTCTGGGAAGCAAGAATCCCTGTCCGCACCCTGGCTGTGACATAAGATGGTATAAAATAGTGAAATATCTTGGCCATGCACACACAGCTCCAGGTTCCTCTCCCTCTTGGCCACGGTTGAAAAACAACCCTGTCCTTAGCTCAAACTCTTATTGCTAAACGCTTTCAGTAACCTGAATGACTTATCAGAAAAAATTCTTTCCTCTGCACAGAAAGAAACAGCACCCACATCAAAGAGTTAAAAAGCAAAAGGATAATAAAAAATTAAGTAAAATGCATACAAGCACTCACCAGAAAACAATTTATTTTAATGGGAAATAGTTTTAGTTAGTATTTGTAAAAGAAGCTTATATTTTTCAGAGTATTTAGAAACTTCTCTCTAAAATTATATGTTTAATTACACAGTGAGATGACTGCTTTCAGATTTTCACTGTTAGAGTGCTGAAGAAGGATCATCAAGAAAGGTAAGCAGTGCTCCACCATATATCTTTTTAAAATTATTACTCCATATTTTCCTTGTCTTCATTCTCTTAACAAATGCTTCAGAAAAAGACACTAGTCTTGTTAAATTTTATCACTTCTCAAGCTTGTAGAAATGACAACACTGATAAACTGTAACAGCGAACATTTTTTTTTCTTCTCTTGTGCAAAGAAAGACAGTCTTCTTAGTTCACCTTCACACAAGAGAAGGAAAATAAAAAGTAATCTAAGGCAGCCTCCAAGCCCAGGTACCTCACTGTGTGGTAAGCAACATCAGAAAGTGCCCTTTCCTTAGCAAACACTGCATAAAAAAACCCAGAAAGCATATTGGAAGTATTTATGCACAAGCATATAATGAAAGAAGTAGAGCTCTTTTATTATCAGTAGTCCTACATTTGGTCTGCAGTGACATTCAATTTAAAATTAAATTAGGGATTTTCCTGACATTCATAAAATTAAATACATGGTCTTGTCAATAGCTAGAAATTCCAATATGAAAAGTCTGTCTATCTTTTAATAATGAATGCTGTTTAAGTCAGATGTCTCTATCTAGTTATTAAGACATTTTCCTGTAACTCATATCTGTATCAGTTATTTTGTATTTCTGATTTGAAACTAAATAAAACCAAAAAACATTTTTTAAATATTTCATTTGACCAATGAATGAATTATGTCCTCATTTATGATCTTAAGACAAAGACAATTTACACCAATCCTGGCCAAGTTGTGCATTTGCCAATAAAATAAGATAAGGAGTTATATGGGCATATTCTACTATAGCCAACTCTAATCTAGCCTGGAAAAGCCACCTCATTTTGTACAAGCCTCCAAATATCCATCAGAGTATAACAGCCCTCACTTACTACAGCTACAGTGGACCACAAGCTGTCTCTGTAAGGAATCAAGTTATTAGGACTTCATGTGCTGCCACAGTCAGTCAAAGGTTATTGACAACCTGTAGATCTCTCAGGACTGCATTTATCACTGCTATCACCTGAAGCACTGCAACTTTCCCAGCAGGTTAAAGAGCATTTCTAAAAATTTAACAAGCTTTCTTAATTCCTTTCCATCAGGAATTTTAAGAGCTGACACCAACATTTTTGAAAGCAAGGAACTTTTGCAAACTAGCATGTCTTAGCCACAGACTAAGTTTTAAGGTACAAAACAAACAGGAGAAACGGCAGACCAAATAGAAAACTCTTCCCCAAGTTGGAGAGCACAGAGGAAAACACAGCTGATTAAAAAATTGTTCTCCTGTACCAACAGGGAAGATTAAGTGCAGTAAGAGTAAGTGCTCAATCCCTCTAATTTTTCTGAAATTACTTTGTGCTAAAATGTTACATATATAAAAAGGAAATGGCTAAGTCCAGCCAGAGTACAGGCTAGGAGCTCTAGGAAGAAATCAGAAAGTACCCCTGGCACTCCACCCATTTATGTAAATAGGAAAAAAAAAAAAAATCGAAATGTTCTCAATTATAAAATGCGCAAAGATTTTGGAAAAACCTGCTTCTGTGCTCCTTTAGAAATAATGTATCTTCTCATTTTGACTTCAGAAACATTTCCGAATATGTTTTACGAAATCAGACACCAAGTACCTAAACAATTTGTGAAATAAAAAAAAAGTCTAAAACTTGAAAATTCTTCTTTGTAAACCCTTTTTCTGCTAGGAAAAACAAACAAAAAAACTGTATCTTGGTATTAATTTTGAATATAATTAATTAGATCAATTTTAAAATGTGGAACTCAGCTTTGACAGTGATAAATTCAGAAGAAAGTGTAAGAATATCTACAAAGAAATTCCCATCATGATAACAGTGCTATTCCCACCCTTAAGACACAGATATATACACATATACATATGCAGTTCACATTGAGAAAGAAATATTTCCAGAATTGATTAAATCAAAGAATTATTTAGATTGGAAAAGACTTCTAAAAGCATTGAGTCCCACCATTAACCCAGCACTGCCAAGTCCACCACTACATGATGTCCCGAAGTGCCACATCTACACATCTTTTAAAAATCTCCTGCCCTGAATTTTGACCTGCAGGATCTCGCAGAAAACCAAAAACGTGCTTTTAAACAAGGAAGGGATTTAAATGAGGGACTCCAGAATTTTCAGCTCCTCAAATGAAGCACTTAACTTTATGCTATGTTCCCCACTTTGTCCCTCTGTAAAAATATTACTTGCCTATCTCAGAGCTGTATACAAGATAACTTAAATGTTTTCAAAGTATATCCAGGGTAAAATGAAACTGATTATTGTCTTAGTAAAGGTTTATTTAGTTTTTCTAAACATCATCTTCCCCACTTTTTCCATGCATCAGAAACACCTACAGCTGTCATCTCTTCTCCAACTATTGGGAGAGATCAAATACATTACCACGTCAACAGGACCTGTGAATTATTTAAATCCCTATGTCAAGTTTAAACTTATTTTTCAAGGCAGAGGTGGCATTGGGATGAGCTGAACTCAAGTGTCTGATGTATCACTTCAGTGATCAGTAGTAGTTCAGGGAGACTCCACTACAGAAATGAGATTTATGAGGTGGAGATTCAAAATAGGACCTTGGCACTTGGCAGATGAGAGAACTGGTCTTATAACTCCATGAGCAAACAGCACATATTGGCATGAGTGGGAGAAACTAGCAAGGGTAAAATACATCTCTTTCCTCAATACACATTTTGAATTTCAACACCTTAATTTTCTATTAACACTTTTTTTTTGTCAGTATTTTTCTTCAGCTTTTATTCATTTCCTCATCCAAGTCACACTGGGGCTTTTGGAAGGCACAGGGGTCTCTGGTGTGATTTACAAAGACACCTTGGCATAGGAAGTTACAAATCATCTACATAAGGCACAGGAGTATTTACAAGAAGCCAAGGAATTTACTAGGCAATCTCTCAATCCATTTGTCAAAGCACCTGCAGGACTCACTTGAAGGCAGGTGAACTAATAAACCTCAGAAAAGCAGCCACCAGGAGAGCATTCTGTTTTACTAAAAGCATTTGTAGCCTTTGCTCACATACCCCACCAAAACACACACTTTTTAAACTTACTGGCTCTTATCTCGCTCTCTGCTTTAATAAATCAGAGGCTGCAAAAGCGAGTGGAGAGCAGAACAATAGGGTTGAAAATCATGACCTTTGTGTGTAGTAATTGAAAACCACAGAGAGTTCAGAGTGCAGAATGGACTTTTGGACACATCTATGCTGGGAGCTTTGAAGCCTGAAATTATCCTCTCTTATAACTCTAGGCTTACAAAGCAGTGTTGTCAAATTGTAAACTGGAGGTGGGTTAAATAGTTATAGTTCACAGCCTTAGTATGTAATTACAGAATCAAAGACACTACAAAGATATACTATTATCTTATTTAACAGAACATTTCTTTTTCTTCTCCTGGGACAGCCAATGTTTGTACCATCTGTTAGGATGTATCTGTTTTAGGAGTGTACAGAGCAGCTACTGAGATTGCAGTATTTGTGAACAGCTTCAGAGGGCAGCTGTGTCTTGCCACAGCCCTGCTCCCACCATTACACTGTGCAGACAGAAATAACTTTGGGAAGATTTTTTAAAAATTAAAAATAAAAGTGTAGTTAAGGACCACATAACATAGCACTTCAACCACAATCCTCTGTTACCACGTCACCCTGTCTAACTTTATTCACCAGTAAGTATCATACTATTACCTGGGCACAGTTACATCACTCAGCAGTGATTCACTTCTGACACTGGAACTTCTGTCTTTGCCAGCACACATGAAACAACAGCATCAGTAGCTTCTGACTCTGGCTTAACTCACTAATGCATTCCCCGAGATCACAGAATCCTGGGATTTAGTGCTTTGGAAAAGACCTCTGGAATCATCGAGTCCAACCTAACACAACTGCTTCAACCAGACCATGGCACTCAGGACCACGTCCAGCCTTCCCTTTAACACCTCTCAGGACTGTGACTCTGTCACCTCCCTGGAACTGGCAGCCCATTCCAATGCCTAATAACCCCTTCTGTGAATAAATTATTTCTAATATCCAACCAAATCCTCTCTTGATGCAGTTTAGGACTTTCCTCTCATCCTGTCATTGGTTTCCTTGGAGAAGAGACTGAATCCCACCTGACTACACCCTCCTTTCAGGGAGTTGCAGAGAGTGCTAAGGTCACTCTGGAGCTTCCTCTTTTTAAAACTAAACAACTGCAGCTTCCTCAGCTTCTCCTCACAGAATGTGCACTCCAGACCCTTCACTAGCTTCATTTCCCTTCTCTGAATCATTTACCTTCAGATTACTCAAGTTAAAGAAACCCTCACAACTGACTTAGGAACAACACAATGAGAAACTCATGTTCCCTTAGTCTGTTACATCTTTCAGTTTAAATAGGTTATCCAAGCCCTTGTCTGTGGAAGAACTGTTGTCTGACTGCAACAAGATAATTTATCACCAAAAAGGTTGAATGCCTTTTGATTTTTCATAATTCCCTTCAATTGAAAAGGCAGTCCTCTTAGGCAAATGAAATGTTCCCAAGGAAGTCTTTTCTCTTCCCTACTGCTCATCAGGAGGGTACTAAATTTGTTACCTGGACATTTCTATAGGAAGCACTACTAACCTCCACTTCCTAAAAACTTAAAATAAAAAAAAAAGAGAAAAAAAAAGAAAGAAAACCCATTAAATTGCAGATAAACTTAGTGCAAGGGAATGAAAAAGACAATAAATAAATAAATATAAACAAACAAGAGAATCAATTTCATAATTAGATTACAAAAT
>VWYE01007843.1:712040-724593 GCA_013398995.1 Alaudala cheleensis
TCACATCATACAGTGTTGTCATAGTGCACCATTACATAATTAGGAGCTTCATTAACACATCAATAGAACAACCTGTTAGCCTGTTTTAGAAACACATTGAAGATGTCTGAAATTGTTGCAAACCAATTGTTGCAAATCTCCTTAAAGTATCGGCTAAATTTTGAATTCTTTAAGTTAAATCCAGAGGTAGTGGTGGAGAAATAAAATGAATGAGGCTTATTATAGACACCTGCAGAAGTAAAAATCATATGCAACCTCTTCAACCACAGATTGCAAGAATATTTCTCTTCATCATTCTGCACCACAAAACCCAATCACACTTACCCCATTAGCTTTCACAGCCTTAGAATTTTTAACAAGAATTATTCTCTTCTTCCAAGGAGAAGTACTATATCCCCCATCTTAGCCTTTCCAAGTAAAAGCCAACAATTCCACTGTTTCAGAACAAGGAAACCACCAGGAACAGAACTTCACAAATATGCTGCCCATCCTCTTGAGATGCATCTGTGAATTCACTTTTGACAGACAGAGCTGAATTTATGTCTCTCTGTGCTCTCCTTATGCATTGCAGTTTCTGTTACATGTGAAGATCACAGCACTAACCTAATTTGGGCTTCTGTAATGCCAGGCTCAGATAAGAAACAGTTGTCTCCACATTACCATCCCAGCACCAGTAGATTTATGCCTTAAGACTTAAGAGCAGGCTCTAAATGAGCTGTGTTTCCATACTAGCTATACTTAGCAATTGCATTCAGTGTTGCTTGTTAAATCATCTGAGGCCATTTTGATTACAAATTATTATAGAGTGTAATGTTAGACCAGAGCATACTGTCTGTAAAGTGCAGCATGTCTGTGAACACCTTGTGAACAACAGGAAAGCTGGAAAACAACAGAAACAAAAAACCTCACCTATGTACTGAACCTGAGCGGACTTGTTTTTTTAGTATAAATAACAGAGTTACAGAAAATCAGCAGGAAAATACAAAATCATTTGAGAGTAAAAAAAATTTAAAAGATAAAAAAATCAAAGGAAAAATAATATGGCTTTAAAGATAGAATATGGCATATGAGCTGGGCTTCCAGGTGTGGCATGTAGGCACACAAGTAAAGGGCAATTGTCAAAACCCTGACATCAAAGTGGGGAAAGGAAACTAGAAATGTTATGTTTAGAAATGTCATTGATATAATCTCCATATCATATTTTACATACAGTTTAAGACATGCCACACAAGTTTAAAAAGAAAAAAAACCAGCTACTTGCAATGACAAAACCCAATATGGAACATGCAGAAAGGAATTAGGTTTCCCGAAGCATCCAACTTAAAAAAAAATATTATAGAACAAGTCCTGGAGTATCATATTTCCTCAGACTTATGAATTCAGTCCTGTCATATTTTTTTACCAGACCTTCATCATCCTCTCCCACAATTTAAAAAAAGCTTTGAAAGAACAATAAATGTTTCCTGCTCTCTAGGAAGTACAGAGACTATGTCTGTAGGACAGTCGGCCATGATTTTGGGAAGATCTGATAATGTGTTTGAAACACAGGATAACAGCATATTTGAAGGAGCAGTCCTGTGCAGAGTGAAATAGAGAGAAAGTAACAATGGTTTGAAATGCAGATGGTTAAGAGTTCAGCTTGGAAGCTTTAGTTTTGCACCTGACTCAGCTGCAAGCCACTTAAAGGCAGCGTTGATTTTGGCCTTTTTATTTCCATTGATAAGAAAACAGATTGCCATATATTATGATAACAGTATTCATTGTAGTGAAATACAAAGAAGCCAGAGTTCAAACAGAAGAGTATAAACAAATATGGTGGTGATGTGGCTGAACTGGCAACTTGTTTTATCAACTGACTACATGGACTGATAGCTGAAGAGCACAGTAGAGGTAAAACAAGCAGGTTCATAGCAGCAAACTCTTACATTCTTATTTTCCAGCCACCATACCAGCCTTAATAACAGTTCAGAAAAAAGCTGGCAAGCATTGAACTGAACAAGCCACACACTACATTCATGCTGAGTACTTGGCACAAAGCTCCTCTCGGATTCAAGTGTACAAGTGTTCGCAAGGTTTAAGACCAGAGCACAGGAGGAACTGAGGCTCTGTCTCGATGCCTGTGCTTTGAGGAAGGCAGCATCTGCAAAGGCCAGGACAACCAGCAGGGTCACTGAAGGGCAGCTCTGCTGGTGCTTATGGAGTATGTGTGGGAATATGTCCTCTGCCCTTCTGAAAGGAATCCCCCTCCCTCACCTGAGCCAAATGCCACAAATCAGGAGTCTGCTGTTTAAAATGCCAGCTGGGAGAGAAATACATCTGAAATACATCCTTGACTTTACTATTATTTGCTTTAAACTCAAAAAGATTTCTTTTTCCCCAGGATACAGAATACTAGAATGCTGGAAGATTATCATATTATTCACTGATGGGTAAGCAAGGGAATTTCTAAACTACTCAGCATGTACAACAACTGATACAAACCAAAGGGGACTTGAATTTTTTTTTTGTTAGTTGGTTCTGTTTTTTTTGTTTTGCTTTGTTTTGTTTGTTAAATTTTACCTAGTACTTGTTAAGCTACCAAGCCTTTATACACATGCATGTACACTTAAAGAAATTCTTCTTGAGTGGGCCACTGACCTGCTCTGTGCAGAACAGCCAGTTTAGTATTCCAAACAACATCTAAGTGAAATGTGAAATAACAGGTTCTAATGTATGTGATAACTTGAGTATTACTGGAAGATCTTCACTATATGTTTTTAAAAGTATAGATTTGACCATCCTTCAAAGTATTCCAGTATGGTGGCTGTTCTGGTATCACAGACAGGTCCTCCCACTGATGACATGACAACTGACTGTGCAGTCACTTCACTGACTGTTACATAGAACAAAATTCTGATAAACTGAAAACCCCCAGAGTTGAAGTTACAGAGGAATTTTGGAGGAAAAGGCTCAGACATCAGGTGAACTATAAAATCTACCCTGTACACTAGCTCTTTTGATCTTCCAAAAATATTCTGTTCTTTTCCCATGATCAAACAATACATCTGTGTGTGCTGAAAACATGTCCTTGCTTTCAAACAACAAATTATTTCTACGCATTTACAATAATTTTCTCTATTTCCAAATCATGTCACGATTTGGCACCAAACCAGATTATTCTGTTATAGATCTTACATAATTCCTTGTAGCTCCACTTTATTAAAAACAACATTATGTGATTATTCTAGTTATGAAGCCAGGTAGGTTAATTGGAGAGAGTGCTTCAAAAGTGGAGGTTTAGGTATAGTCAGTGCATTATTGCTTTAACAAGCAAAGTAACACATTAAATGTACTTAGACATACCAATCATATTTTGTAAACAAATGCTCACAAAAAATAAGAGCCCAGCCCAAGAAATTAGAAAACAAATTAAACTCTAGAAATAATCTACCCACCCTTTTTTTTTTTTAGCAAGCTAATTGAGAGATAAGCAGTACACCAAACTGCAAACAGATATTTCTGATATTTCCATTCAATTTTTCTTTGGTATCACAAATTGTGCTGTTTCAACATCTAAACCTCTTAACCTTCCTTGCTCTAAAGGGAGGAAGTGTGAGAACAACCTGGCCTGCTGTTATGTGACCTACTCCTTTCCTTTCAAAGATGATGAATAGCTGATGAGAAAGCTCACGTTACACAGTTAAATAAATGTCTCCAGAAGGCAAAGATATCAACAGACATTTAATATGGGAGCTGCCACACAGGAGGCAAAATAATTCCAAAGGCATTCCACTTCATTAACATACAGAGTCCAGCAAAGCATTGGAGGCACACCAACACAGCCAAGTGTATGAGAATTGAGATCTTGCTGCTGTGGCCACCAGTCCAACCTAAGAAATCATCCACGTGGTTGTCAGGATCTACCTCTGCTTCTAGGGACAATTCTGCACTGTGGAACGTACTCTTAGGTTCTCTTGGGGACCCACTAGAGCATCAAGTACCTGTGACTTTCTTAAGCAACACACTGGTAAAAAATATTTATCTGCAAGAAACCTGGTTCATAGAAGAGCGCTACAGTAATTGCCAAGATGGATGCAATAGAAACAGGATGTCCTGCTTTTTACAGACATATGCATTCATCACACTTAAATGAAATGTCATCTATGTGGATGATAGATTAATCTCTTTAAAAACAATAATTAGCAACACATTCCAGCGGCTTTCTAAATCTGCAATGCATTTCCATGTGACAAATATAAAAAAATGCCTGACAGAGCAGTTTAATTCAGCTATCACTTCAATTTTCAGGACTACAGTATACCAAAGACAACTTTCTTAGATTTCTGAGTGAAGTATGAATTTAACTTCATTTTCAGAGATACACATCTGCTGAGCAAACACATTTAACAGAGCTGAGTTTTGTTACTAGTTTTCTAATGACGTCTATTATCAGCAATCAGGTAGTCAACTGAAGATGAATATCTTTGAATCAGAAAAGAAACCATGGTTTTGAGTATGTGATGTAACATGCACCTTATTACCAAAACGCGTGCTGTTTTCAATGTTTGGCCTTCTTTTGAAAAACTTTAGTAGAAGAGAGTAACAAAAGTCTGAGGGGTTTACAATGCTATAACATAGAATAGGAAAGATCTCAGCCAACAGGCATCTTTCTTCCTTGACTTGTTAGGTACAAGACAGGCTGAAAGGATTTTATACAGTTTCTACTCAATTAAAAATGTGAATTCTAGCTGTTATTGCATTTCTGTTGGTCAGAGCATTTCCCTCAATTTATAAAGTTTATAAACCTGCCGAGCAGTTTTTAGAACTCCTATGAAACCAAATAAAGTAGTATTCAAAGCACTATCACCATATGCTTTCTAGCTTCTTCAGTTTATTTATTACTGTTTACCAATTTAATACATTTCTTCACATTTAGTGTCAAAAAGGCTCTTTTATCTTCCATGGTCAGCAATCTTGTGCAAACTGCTAAAATAGAATTAGGACTTTCATCCCTTCTCAATCAAATTTGCTACATATTTACAGAGGACATACATTTTACTTACACAAGATTATCTCAATGGTGTTCAGATTACTTTAAGAACACATTGTTGCTTAACATTCAAGCACACATTAAAAACTTTCCTAACCCTACACGGTTTCACTCCATGAAAAACACAGACCTGACACCGATTAAAAATTAAAACTTGAAAACAAACAAGTATAATTTGACAGTAAGAAAAGCTGAAATTTGAATTCTACAAATATAGAAGTCTTCCTACTTCATTTTGAGTACAGGTCTGTAGCATGCAAAAATTAGTTCAGTTGTCAGGCTTCAGCCTCATCCAGCAACTACATTCACAAAGAGCATTTTCATTAATTAATCTTCACTGAAATCAAAAGGGGCAGTATAGTCTCAAGCAAAAGTTATTCTAAGTTATACAACCAAGAAAAACAGATATTTAACGGATGAAATTTTTGCCTGAAGGTGCATATAGGTTGTACTATCTGTAACTAATTGCACTATCTGTAACTCAGTCAGAATACGGTTAGTTGGATAGCTTAGATTTTTTTGGTCAGCATTCTTTTCAAATTATTGTCTTGCCAAGTTACACAAAATTTCCACCTATTCTTACAAAAAATTCTTACACATTCGCAGTTTTAGTTATTTCAGGAGAAAGAAGTATAGAGTGTATTTAATTTACATAGATTTCTTCGAATAATACCAATTTAATTACATACCTGATGAAATGTAGAAATTCTAAACCACTTCAAAATTTCATGTGGCTTGTTCCAATGACTATTAACAGGTACTAATGGCTCCAAATAGCACTTGAAATTAGTGTCATTAAAGGGTACTAAACATTGCTAATGTTTATCCTTTGTACAATTTGAATAACAGTCTTTGCAGATAAGTAGGGATACTTAAATAATTTACTACTTCTCCCATACAAAGTAATCATATCTTGGTAAAAATAAACTCAGAACTAAGTACACAAACGCCTCTGATGATGAAGAAAAATGAAACAATATAAAACAGTAAAACTTGCAAGTGAAAAGATACAAGTACCTTTCATTTGCACAGCTTCAGGTGATTGACATCACATGCTTGGGAAAAAAACAAAACAAAACAAAAAGAAATCTCTCAGGCACTGCCTTCTTGATGGAAACAACAAGGAAGCAACTAATTCGCAAATACACTTTAGGTTCCCCTGCTCACTTTTTATCTGCAAGAGTTTGCAGCAGCATAGCAGATGGCTATCAGGGAAATGAAGCTGAGTGCCAAATGGGTGTAGATGGCTGAGAAGTCACTTTTGTTTTTCACATGATTTTTGAGAGTTTTTCTGAAACATAAAGAAGTTGGTCATACAAGCCAATTCAAGCATCTGGGCTTTAATGAGTATCTGGCACGTTATCTGTAGATAATGCTAATTGTTAAGAGGGGCAGCATTAGCCAGGGAATAGTTGAACTTCAGAAAAAAATTACTTATTCCCAGCTGTCTTCACTGTGTGCTGGTGGAAAAGCCCACCTTGTCACACTGGGTACCCTCAGAGGGCTCAGCACTTGCAGGTAACGGAGAGGTCCTCAAACACCCTCCCAAGCCTTGAGCAGAGAGGTTCTTAGAGAGAAATCTGCAGGAGGAGAAGCCTAGGAACAGCTACAATGATTACCAAAGTGGTAATTAGTTTAAGCAAACACTTCTTTCTTTAAAGACCTTCTAAGGCCATGTGCTATTATTTAAAACATGAAATTCTAATCAGTAAAACCAGCAGAAGGAGGGAAAGGTAATCCTCGATTGTTTTATAGGATATGCTGTGATATGTGACAAGAATAAACATTGTAATAAAACCATGCTTTCTGAGCTTTAGACAGTCTTCATCCAAGGAAATTACGTTAGATTTTAAAAAAATCCACTTTTATGTATGAGGTTAGTTTTTACCCTGTTATTATGATTTAAAACTCCAATAATTACAAGTGGTTGTCCATGATGAGCAAAACCGACAGAAAATCACGTATGCCCACATGAAGTGCTAGAGACAGGCAGATTAGGTAGATGCAGCTTAACTAAGTTTGGTCACTGAAGACAGATGACAACATGATGAGGAGGAAAGGGGATCTAGATGAAAACTATTATTCCTGAGAGTGAGCCTTGACAGAGACTCCCCTCACTCCTCATGCCCACAGACGTGCTTCCCCCACAGCTGGCTTCTCTCAGCATTGGTGCGTTTGTAAAAGCCTAGATCACCCCAAAGAAATTCAGTCAGGAAAATGGAAAAAGCCTAGGACTGATGAGCTAGGACTCTACCTACTGCATTTTACTGAGCTGAGGCATTAGCATCTGATCCAATTAATATTGCAAACAGCACTTTAGGACAGACAAAAAGTGCCGACGACATTTCAAGCCTGAGACCCCATGCTCCAGGAAAAAAAAAACAACAGGCAAACCAAAAAAACCCCATCCCTTTATTGTTCCAAACTATTATTCTGCAACAGGAATTAAAAAGCACAGAAGTAGAGAGGCAAACTGCAAAGTTTTGCTTCTCGTTTTTCAGTAAACTGCAAGCTGAATCAAAGATGCAGAACTGTTTCTAAGTAAACAAGTTGACAGAGGAAAAGGTCAGATCACTAAAGAACAAACCTGCTGAGATTCTTTCCTGTCACTGAGATTCAGCAGAGGGCTTTATTGAATGAAGAAATACACGATCACAGACAGGAAATCAGTCGAGAACAAAACCAAGAGGTAGAGAAAGAGAGGAGATAGTTACCAATTTTGCTTGTTACTTTTATTTACTATTTTATTTTAAAATAGGGGGAATATTTAATTCTGCCCCTACACAATATTTCTATATATGGAGAGATTAGTGAAAATAAATTTCCATTACTTTGGCTAATGTTAATATATTTTTTCCATGTACCATTCTTGTTTAGATTTTGACTTCAAAAATAATTATTTAAAAACTTGAGCATGAAAGTAAGCATTCAGAGTAATGAAATTCTTAGTTTTCAAACCAAAAAAACATAAGCAAATTTGTCCAAAAGACCTACTTATTCTTCTAATGTATTTTAAGTCCTGATATTTTACATATAAAGAGACAAAGCTACCCGAGGTAAACACCATTTAATAGGCAAAAAGATACATACACCCCATCATGTTGTTTATGTTTGGGTCACCTGAAAACCATATAATTATACAAAGAAGCCTATGAACACTTACAGATAGCTTTAAGATTAAAGCCAGCAATGTTCCCCCTCTGTGCCAGATCTAGCTGAAGCTCAGCTGCTGGGAAGCAGGAGAGAGGCATGAGGAGTCCAGGGCAGCCTTGTTTTGCCCTCTGGCACACAAGAAGGGGGATGAGATAGTCTGCTCCTTTAAATGCTGTGCCTCCTATAGCAACACTTCTAGAGGTAAAGCAGAGAAGGAAGAATGGATGTTGAAGGAATCAACCTGTTTAGGGCTGGATTAAATTGCACAGATGGAAAATGGGAAAATAAGAGGTGATGGCCCTCTACCTACTATTTCCCACATCATTGCATGTGCTTAAGGATCTGCAACTGGCCACTAGGAGGGACACTCACAGGCAAGGCACTGACAACAGAAGTACTGCTCCATTTCATTTCAAATGGCAAATCAGGCAGGTGGGAAACAATCTCACCAGGTATTCACAAAGGTGAGTCATGTAGTCTTCTGGTGAATGTGCTACAGATTAAAGATGATAATTTCTTTGAAGAAAGATAGCAGAGGGGTTGTGCTGTTTCTTTTACTGAAGGTATTAGGATAATTGGTCTTTTCTAGCAATTAACCCAGAACTGTCCTATTTTTCAATTAGACAAGAATCTCATTTGCACGTTCTCAAAGACAACGGGATATTCTGCTTCCTGTGGCTTTTAAATGGTGCAAAGGTAACCTTAGTTGTCCCTGCAGAAATATTTCACTTGCATTTTCAAACAAGTTGCCACAACTTCCCTGCAACTGAAGAAGGTAAAAAAATGTGTCAGATACAGGAGAAGAGATGATTGCAATCTTGAGTCCTGTACTGAATTTAATCTCCTGTCACAGCTCAATAAGAGTATTGGGATGAAGGTGAGGGTGCAAAGGTTTAAAGTGAAGTGAAAGAATGTCTGTCCATATCCAAGGTTTCCTTGTAAATATGTGCATATAAATCCTTATATTTTGCACCTAAAATGCAGGATTTAAAATGCAATAGTTTCCTCTGACAAAAAGAAATTCTGTGTATGCTACTCATATAGTATTTTCAGATCATAGAACTGAACATTAAAATTATACTTAGCCCTCCCAAAACCTAGGGCAGATCTAACACCGTAATGTTTTTGTGTGTGATTGCAGTGAACTAAATCATGTCCCTTAAAATCTCCCTCTTCTAAACAGCACACTTGAAATACACTTCACAGAAGGATGAATCAACAGAAAATTCTCCTGCCTCCCTTTTGCTATGACTTTGAAAAATATCACTTTCCTGGGGAGATCCAGAAACCACTGAACTTACCTCACTGCAGCATTTGCATTCAAGTTATTCTTGTAGTCTATTCTAAATGTCACGTGAATAAGAGACCTGGAGCTATACAAGAATTTCTCCTTTTCTCTTTTTTCAATCTCATTAGCATTGCCTTCACCATCTCTCAGAGGGGCTACCCTAGTTCTCTCAGGTCAGCTTCAACTCTTCTCCTTTTTACAATGCTTCACTTTGAGAAAGAGAATTAACAATATAGTTATTCTTGGCATTATAAAATAACTGGTCAAGTCACATTTATCATATTGTTTGATTTCCCCATTATGCAAAATTACTGGGTAAATGGGAGGGAAAATGGGAGGCATCACTGCTGAATTGTCATGCATGTGTTAAAAAACTCCCATGATTATAAGACCCAACAGGTTTCCTTTCTGCTGAACTGGGACCTATATGAGCAAAATGATACATTTAAAATGATTTCCTAGTGGATTCGATTAGAGAAATAAATTAATGACTGCTATTAAATAAAACATTTTGGCACTGACTATTATGGTAACTTGATTTGCATAATTTAACAGTTGCAGGGACTTAGGGAAATAACAATGTAAATGAGCGCTGAAAGTGTGCAGTAATGAAAAAGCAGATTTTGCCATGCATAAGACTCTCCCTCATGATTTTATTTTAAGGTAATCTTCTCATTTCTTAATTACATTTTAAAAAAAAGGTTAAAACAATTTGTTGTCAACACCTCTGTTGGTGTTGCATTCTTTTGTTGTCACAGATATGTAACAACAATGGGAAGCTTCTCTTCCCATTTCTTTTCCATAAAAGTTAAGTTCTGAATATAGAAGACAGAGAGAAATCCTCATGACAAGATGACAAAATAAAAATCGAATCAAAACAAAAACAACACCCCCTCCACCCTCACTAAAAAACTATAAAATAGCATTTTACTGTTTCCTGTCAGGCAAACCTTGAGGAAAACAGGTATTTCCTAGAATCAGGAAAGTACTCATTCAAATAATAATAGTAAAATAAAATATTTCATTTCAATATTTCATAAATAATGAAGAGTTGGATTTCAGCTGCAGTTCACAAATTTCACTTTGGCTCAAAAAAAAAATTTCTTGGTAGCGAAATGTATAGATGAGCACTTATGTGGCAATCCACACTGCGATTTTTAATTTTTTCATGTTCACAACAATTAAGCACTCTGGAGTTACTCTGCTCCATAAGTAACACTATGGTTCTTGTTAAACATCCAACACCAGGTAATTTGCCTTTCAGTTTATCCTCACTAGCAGATAGAAAAAAACCCAGAAACCCAAACCCACAAAAAGATCAAGGCTTCATAGGATCTGTAAGGCCAGCCAAGTGCTCCATTAGCATGTAAACCAGCAAAGGCTTAGTTTCAATATCCTGCTTTGACTGGCGTAAATAGGGGCAGGTACAGGCACACCTAAGTGCTCTCTACACGGTCTCAGTCAAATCTGAGAGGGCCAATTTAACAGGACAATTTGTCACCTCTAACTCACCACACAGTGGGTTTGCACAAGGGACACTGCACAAGCCAAGTAACACGAGCAATGTGAAACCCTGTCACACAGGAGCTCACTGTTATCGCTGCCAGGGTGGGTCTGCTCACTCCAGCATAAAGAAACAAAACATCCAAGGAGGATTGTGTGCATCTTCTGAGATTATACTGATTACCTCCATACAAATTCACCCCTCACTTTCAAAATTAAGAAGCCTAAGATAAAAAAACCCCAAACCCCCAACCTGGTTATTGTTAAGCCTTTTGAATGAAATTTAAAAGACTAAAAGGTACAATGATAAGCTTAAGACTACAATCCCTCTGGACTGGACTTCTGAATTAATGCAAATAATGTACTTCTTGCTTTATGGAATGCAATCCTAACTAATCCCATCAAAAATGAGTAAGGTAAACGTGAAGTCAGGGACTACAAGACATATGAATGCAATAGAAAATGTCTGTGGACATAACCAGAAAAGTAATGCAGTTATGACTATCAAAGCAACAAAGTGAAACAAATTACCTGGCCAGACTGATATTACAAACCTGCTCAGTTACATACGTGTTTACATATATATCCACACAAACTCAAAAATATTTCAAGATGTTTAGATTATTATTTTCATGGTTCAGTTCAGTCAAAGACACTGAATGTTTCTTAGTGGAAGTTTTTTTGAGACATAACCTTAATTAACCTGCTGCAGAAATAAGGCAGGTTAGAAAAATCTTCATAGTATAAGCATGAAAAGCAAAGTTAAATGTTACTAAACAGATTAATGCAGTGGAAGTAAATTTATTAGAAGCAATCTGTTACTGCAAATTCCACATTTGTTCCAAAATACAAGATGGACTGGTTTGATTTTGCACCTTGTACTGTCAGGAAATTAAGACCTTATTTGCTTCATTCTTGTTCATGAAACATCTTGAAAAACTTTGATTTATCCTACAAGATAAAGGCTTATGGAGCTCTTCCTGGAACCAAATAATTTTGAAAGTAAGTTTTGATAATAGGTATACAAGCAGTCCAGCAATTATTTTTTTTACGAAGTAGTTTGAGAAATGTAATAACTGAAGAAACCAAAACAACAGATGACCACAAAAAACCCCCTCACACTCCCGCCCCTAGAAATTCAGGATTAATTCTGAAATGAAAGTTATCCCATTTGCCAGACGGAGACACTTCATGATAGCCTTATCCTCCTAGGAGTACCTGCACTTCAGGCATGCCTCAAAGTCACGTTCACCTGAAGTGACCCTACAGAGCCGGTTGGAAATGCTTTTCCTCCATACACTCAGCAGACTTCGCAAATGTAAAGCAACTGTTCTAAGTACCAAACCCAACATTTTTCACTTGAACAGTTATTTTTAATAGCTATTATGGGACATGATCTTTTTTGTGTTTACAAGTTTTTGATGGTGTAACTTTTCATTTGGCCTCTCCTTTGGGCAGCTGCAAAAGGCACGGCAGTTTCTGTGTTTTCATGTCCTGGCTGCAGCCCTTGATGTAGCTACTAATTACAGGAGAGCAAACAACACAGTAATAGAAGCTGTGAGCTAAAGGGTCATAAAAAA
>VWYE01007844.1:3845-25962 GCA_013398995.1 Alaudala cheleensis
ACTGTAGGATGAGATGCAGTGTGGAGATGGTGCCCAGTGGAACTTTGAAAGCAGTGGTGTAGCTGTAAATGGTCCAGAACTGACTAAATTTGACCCCTGTGCTGCCAGGAAGTGAGCAGTGGGTGTAGAGAACACTGCTAGTCCTGATTTGACCCCTGTGGACTGCAGGGGTGCCACTGGCAACATAATGAGGAGAGAAATGGAGACTCAAGTATCAGGAGAAGGACATGTCTTCAACAACTTGCTCATACAGTAAATTTGGTGAACTTACTGAAGAAAATGCAGCCCTTAAGGATTTAAGTAGAGGTTGAAAAGGGTTTGGTTAATGAACTTCAGCATGCTTGTAAATTGTGCAGTAAATGGACAGCTTGGAAACCATAAAAGTTTGTCCATTATTATAGAAGATTTTGTGAAGGATTCTGGAGCTACATGTGGTGCTGAACAGGCACCAGGTAACAAGACAGAATGAGAATTCTATGATACAGTCTTGCAGGCAGGCAGAATGGAGTGAGCCATGTGAAGCTGTAACAAGTCTCTCTGAGGGTGTCCCTGCAGCCTCTCAGAGTGGCTTAATAAGGGCAAGACGACTTCTTTGTAAAAGAAAAGGTTTTAATAGAAAGAGACTATTACCAACCAGTATAAAGCAAATAGAAACAAGNTCCTGCTCTCCAGAACCTTCAGAAAAGATCTGTTTACAAAGAAAATAGATGAAGGTTATTAGAAGCTGCTGGGACAACCTCTTACGTTTTTGCCACTTCATTTTCTCACTGCTTTTCTAGACCCTCAATTTACAGGTGTGAAGAACTAGAGTAGAAAAGACCAACAGGCACATTTTGGAATTGGAAACAGAAGCAGAATGGAAGCAGAAATATAAAGAGCTGAATAACCAATATAATAGTGATTCACAGCAAAAAAATTAACAAAAATGAAAACCATAAACAAAAACAAGGAGTTTAATAAAACTGCAAAAAGATCTGCTTTGTACTGTATTTAAGAATTTGTTGGTTTGTGGACATACTGCCCTATCTTTTGCCAGTCTTTAGAAGATGGAATCAAGAAATGGTACTTGCATTGTGAAACATATTTAATGCTAAAGTGTGCTTTTTAGGGCCCTCTGCCAGTGTGGTTTTTAGGGCCCTCAGCCAACAGTAATTCAATCTAGTGAAGCCCCTAGAAGTTATTAATGAAGCACTTTGTATGTCTTGACTGTCTTTACTACTGCAGTAGTTGTCTCTCCCTGCCCCTGTAGTCCCCTTCCTGGAGCTAGATCTGCCAAGTCCTGACTTCATGTTGCACCACACATATTTGGAATAGGTCCTGCAAGTTTTGTTATGCTGAAGTTTTCATCAACAAACACATCTGAGATCAAAGGCCAGAGCTCCTTTCTAATGGCAAGTTGGAAGAAGGTCATAATTGAAACACCATTTGGAAAACTGTTCCATTTTCTGCAAACCTGCCACTCACTCACAAAAGCTTCTAGGAGTAGCTAGAGGTTTAACAGGATGATATATTGGAAGCAAAATTAATATTTCTTGGGTGATCATTTCTTTTCTCTTCCAGTGGGCGAGTTTGTGAGCGATGCCCTTCTGGTGCCAGACAAGTGCAAGTTCCTTCACCAGGAAAGAATGGATGTATGTGAAACTCACCTGCACTGGCATACAGTTGCTAAAGAGGTATATTCATCAGTCTTAAAATTTCCTGTCTTCCTTGTTTAAAGCTGTGTAACTCTTCTAAGGATGAGTTCAAATATAGCAGCAACATAAAAAACAAAAAGCAATACTTTCAAATGTTTGAGTGAATGGCATTTTGGGGTTTTTTTATATGGTAGGAAATGGGAGTCAGAGCACAATAGAGTCCATGACTGAATACTTACCGTTGACCTTTGAACATTGACCCTTTTTCAGAGCACTATTTTTTTCCTCACTCACAAACTCACTGTGTTTTCTGTTTCTTCCATTTTCCTGTGTTAGCACTGGAATTAAATGCCTAGGGTTTGCCTTGAATCATTATCCTGGGTGGATATTATCCACTATTTATCATGGATATTTGGTATGCCAGAGGCCCACAGAGATCAAATAGGCTTCAGGGAGTGTACTATGTCAAATTCAGCAGAAAAGGGTAGGAGAGCTGATCAGACTAGGACTAGCCAAAGGCATTTTGCAGGCACAGTGTTTTTACCATTTAACAGTGCTTTACTGAAAATAGAAAAATACCTAGTGATACAATTGCTGATGTGTTTTCAACTTCCTTCCTTATGTAGAGAGGTTTTAGGAATAGAAACTGAAATGAGTTTCCAGGATTTCTGATTGCTGGATTTTTTTGGACCCTCTTAGCTTGTACGTTATCTCAGCTTCTGGTGGTGAAATTTGAAATGTGATCAGCAGCTTTTCAAATTTTCAGTTCTTGCTTGAATTCTACTCAAATGAAACATTTAAGGCACCAGCCTTCACACAGGGAAATTCTAGTTCATTTTGACTACTTGCAAACTTAAAATGGCAATAGCCTGGAAGAACATCATCACTGTGTGCCACTGAACTATTTTCATTTTTTCACCTGTCATGCATCACGATATCTTTAAGGTATAATTATGCCCAATTGACTGTTTTCTGAACAAGGCTAGAAGGTAGTGTCCTTGCAGAGGTGTCAGATGAGACACAGTATGTTTCCAGTGTAAGAGGTATTTCAAATGTTGATTTACCTTGCAGTGAAATCTTCAATAGCATTAATGCACCAGGATTGGGATTAATACATCAAATAATTCTTCTGTCATCATGCTTTCTGTTTCTGGGGCAGAGCCTGTTAGGATTTTAGACAGGAAGAAATGGAGTTACCGTGTACATAGGAGGAGACAAGCCTTTTGTTCTGGTAAAAACTGATAGAAGAGATTGTTGCTTACAGTGGACAGAGGTAGGGAGCTGCTTACAGTCAAGTAGTGAATGCAAGTGTGACCTTTTAAAATCATGTTTCAGAGATCACACAGTTCGCCAGCTTTAACTTCCTAAGGCACTATGCAGCCTCTTCATATTTTCTCAAGGTCTGTGCCATTTTTTCAGTCTTTCTCCATGCTAATATTGTTGCTGCTTTCTTTTTTTTTCCCCCTCTTTTCTGCAGTCCTGTAGTGAGAAGAGCATGAATCTGCACGACTATGGCATGCTGCTGCCCTGTGGAATCGACAAGTTTCGTGGTGTGGAGTTTGTCTGCTGCCCCTTAGCAGAGGAAAGTGACAATCTTGACTCAGCTGATGCTGAAGATGATGATTCAGATGTCTGGTGGGGAGGTGCAGATGCAGACTATGCAGATGGAAGGTACAGTGACTTTGTACTCCTCAACTTGTTATTAAGATGCCAAAAATCTGTCAAAAAGACCTTGGCATAGAAGAGTCTTTGCACCTTAGGCATGAATTGGCATTTACAGTGGTTGCATCAGTGTTCTACTCCTTTTATTTGTAGCTTTCTACAGAAAAGTTTATGATTAAACACTTTTAAGGCACACTTTTTAGTGCCTTTATAATTTCTTCAGTGAGAATTATTGCCATATTTATAACATAATAATTTATGACGAAATTACATGAAACATCTCCTAAGATGCTTCATGCTCAGTCTGGGGTCCTGCAGCAGATATCAGCCAACATAACCAGTGGAGGTTTTGAAATGCCTTAATTTGTAATACATATTAGCTATGTGCTGTTAATGCCATAAGAAAATTTTTCTGTTGACAGTTAATTTCTAAACATGATCTAAAAAAAAAGTGTTTTATTATCTAGCCTTTGGCAGATTTTTTTAATATGCTGCTGTTGAGATGGAACATAGAGGTTTCCATTGCAAGGCAGTGATGGGTGAGATGATACCATCCCTGTCCTTACCCTTCCCATCCCCTGTGCATGTAGGCTAATTTTGAGCTGGATATGGGTTATAACTGTGTTGTAACACTCAATGGTAACTGAGTGGTGATATTAAAGCCTTTTAATATCATTCTCTTGAGCATGTCAGACAGCACTTGAAAGAGCTGTCATGTCCTTGCAACTGGATGCCAACAACTTGCAAAGATGGCTTTCTTCATGAACTAAGATCAGTGTTCAATTTCTGTTTGCTCCCCAGGCTTTCATCACCTTATACTGTACTAATGCTTAAACTGTACTAATACTGTACTAGTGCTTCTACTTCTTTTTTGTACAAAGAGTGTACAAAATCTAAAACTTGGGGCTGATTGCAGGTGGCTTCAAGGAGTACCCAGAAAATAAATGGGGACCAAATTATGTGAATAATGCAGAAAGTTAATAGATCTGAATTGTGTTATGTTTGCACTTGTTAATAATTTAGATTGAAACAATTCAAAGAACAGTGCAGAGATAAAGGAGAGATAGAATTGCTGTAATTTGATGCAATTAAGTGGCATTAAGATCTAGAATGATGAGAAACTGTATCATGGTGGGCAACTAAATCTTTCCTGACAAAGCATTAGTAAGTGTTGCAAGGTAGAATCCTTTGTGAATAATGGAGTACGTTTAAAATAAATACTTCCCCATGGTAATTTCCAGTTTTCTGTCATAAACAGGAGTGAGTGGTCAGACTGTTTGATGCAAAAGCCTACATCAAAGAAGTTTTCATATTCCATATTGATATATTTGGACTTCCTTGTGATTTGTACTTCTAACATCTCTCAGTCTCACTATTTATAATCCATTCAGTAGGATTTGTAAAGCTGCCTTTCGACTGTTGCTGTGTTATTTCTGTATTTTTAATTTAGATTTTGATTGGGTGTGTAAATGTTCTCATTCTAAGAAATCAGTGCAGACATTGTTCTAATTGAAATGCTTGGCTTTTTCATTATATAAATATATATACATGCAAGATAGATCTATCCATCTTTCTTGTATATCTATGACATATCTTATATAGACAACATATTTATTATATATATACCTATGTATAAAGTATGTCTTATAGATATAAGATCAAAACTGCCAAAATTATTTTAAATAGAACTCACAGGGGTATAGAGTACCTCTGTTTGTTAGACAGATATCCACTTTATTTCTGTCTTTTTTGTTTGTCACTGAACATTTAATTTACTACTGTAGTCCATTTTCTTCCTCATAAGGCAGTTTAATATCTGAAGAGATGAGTTCAAGAATAACTTCATAAATTTTGTATTCTCTAGGAATGGGAGCTGTAATTGCATTTCAATCCATTTCTGAAACTCCAAGAAAATACAGATTTTTTTTTTAAATTTTTTTTTACCCTCCCCCCAACCCCTGTAGAAGTGCTTGCAAAGGAAAATGAAAGATCCTTCTATGGGACTTGTCCTTCATCTGCAGATGAAGAGCTAAGCAATTGGTACTTCTTTTAGACTGACTCACTCATATTTCTTGCTGCCTCTTAAGCCAAGTACATTTATGTTGCACTGATACATGAAATAACAGCACGACACATACATTCACATGCAGGAAAGAAAAGTTTTTATTTTTGACTCCAGCTATTTATACACATTCTAATCACAGCCAGTGATTGGAGAACGAAGTCTCCACCTCTCCAATCACACAGGCTAACAAAAATGCTTGTCACTGTTTCTCCTCCTAACAGGAAAGTGTAAACATTGAAAACCTGTTACACAAACAACCCTGTTCTTTACCTAAAAACTGTGAGAAACTCCACTACGAATACAAAAACTATCAGAAGGCTTAGTAATTCAGGGTGGCACATTTAAGCTGTGTATTTTGGAGACAGAAATGATCTTGAACTTTAGTTATAGAATTAAAAGTGTATCTCTTGGAGGCAGTAGGGTAAGGAATGTGTGTTTTGGTTTGTATAAGTGTTCTATTCAAAAATTGGATTGAATGATTCTTAGCACAACTTTTCTCAGTTTTCACAAATTTAATGGACCAGGTGCATATTTTAGTATTGTTTTTGTATAAAAGTTACAGTAAAAGGACAGAGTCTGAAGTACAAAATTCAGTTGTTTTTTCTAAGAACTCATAAATGGCCTTTGAAATAACTTACTTGATTTTTTAATTAGGAAATGTGAAAATAAAGATCATTGCAATCTCTTCAGTAAAGCAAAACAGAATGGAAAATTATTAGAAGTGACAATGTGAATGTCTGAAAAATGCTATGAATATGAATTGTCTGTCCCAACTTGCTGTGCAATGGAAGTTGCCCATCTGAGTTCTTTGAAGTCTAAAAGTGTCATAATAGGTGTTTATATTATTTGTGATACTACTTTTTCTTCATGTAAGATATCCAATTTCCTAACTGAATATATAACCCAAACCTAATGAAAATAACCAAGGCACTTCTCGAGCATTTTTTGCTTTTGTGGTCACTTAACAGGCAGACTAGAAACATTGCTGTGGGTTAGACTCTCAATTCTGTAATTTTCCAGACTTTGATACCAATAAGCCATCTAAAAAAAAATTCATAGACCAGACATCTGGCATAACCCTTTTCTTTCTTGGCTCTGTGCCTAATCTCACAACTGCAGTGCAGTTTGATTCTTGCCCCGCTGTCTATTCCCACCTCCCTGATGCTGCACAAAAAAGATGTCTTGTTAAAATCCCTTACTCACAGACATTAAAGTGATTGTTGAAATCTCCATTTTAACCTCTCTTTGACTTCCTTTCCTCTCTCTAGTGCATGGAAAGCTTCTTTGGTAGGTGTTGCTTAAATCTGATACCCGGACTCTCAGTATCATGTAGTTACTGTATTCAGTAGTGAAGTCAGCTTGTGTGCCAAAGTCAAATAACAAAATACAGTGGGAAAAGTGCTCATGTGTCAAAGTGGACCATTCAATTGGTTTTTAGATTTAAGTAGTTAGTGTTTTGCCTCAAATGTTGAGTTAGTGACACCATTCAGGGTGTGGTAGTGGCATCAAACTCAATTTCTGAGAAATCTTGTTCTTTAAAATTTTAGTTCAGAAGAAATTTTTCTAGCATACAGGGTTTGGAAATATGTTAGGTAAAAAATACCCAGGCCTCAGATGTACAAGTTTGTTCAGGGAATGTTTGATTCTTTGCCTGTTGGCTTTCTGATTTTCTTTTAACCAAAAGACTGGTAATTAAGCCACCTCAAATGCGCTCATCTTCTTTCCTGGATTCCAAACATACATCTTACTCTTGTGAGTTGCTTTCTGTTTCTGTTTTGTGTTTTCTCTTAAGGCATGTAGAAGTCCACTATTGGATCTGTCTGTTTCTTCTCCCACAGCTGAGGAACTCCAGATCTTTTCATATACATGAGGATAAATATGTGTCTGTGCTCACCATTATACTTGAGCTGGAAGCAAAGCTACACCCTGGGTGGAATACTTGACAATGCCATTGCCTCCCAGTGGTCCTGGAGTCTATTTGGAGGAGCTGTAGAAGGGATAGGGTTTTCTGCTTTTGGGAAGCTGAAGCACAAGAGGCTGGAAACTGGGATGATGGTACCTGCAAGGGTCAAGGTTATGGATGCATAAATTACCATCGGCTCAGCCTGTTGGACTGAAAGAGCTTCCCCGGTGTAATTCCCACATCTCTCTGAAGCCAACATTGTCCTTGCCCTCTTTGCTATTCAGTTCCAGTCCTGGAATTAGCTTTCCCCCAGCTATTGGCTCAGGCTTGATGGCTGGTAAAACACACAGTCAAGATAGATGGGCTCTGTCTGCAGTAAAATACAGTTGCAAAGTGTAATGAAGGCTAATCTTTCCAGATATTAAAACACATGTCTTGAACACGTTTGCATTCTTTCTTTGGAGTGTACGTTTTTGTTCGAGTTATTTAGCAAAATGGTGGTAAAATTCCATCAAAGTGGATGAGTGTTCATTGGAGAAAGCAGGAAACATTCCCAATACTGATAATTAGTCCATTGTTATTTGCTATCATAAACTGAAAGCTTTGCAGGAAGTTAGTAGATGCAGAGATGTAACTTCTCAAAATGTAGCTTATGCTGCAGCCCATTATTTCTGAAACAACGTCAGAAAGGAAAGCTCACTGTTCTTGTCATCTGTTTTCTGCCTTTGTCACTCTTGCTGGTTATTGGAATACAGAAAGAAAACTTTCATTTACTAATGTTTTCTTATTTCCTGAATGGCAAGAAGTAACAGAGTTGGCTTTCCTTCACTCTCTTTTACCTTTCCTTCAGTTTTACCTTCCTGAAATAACAGAATGATGTAGGCTTCTGAGCATATTAATCCAGCTAATGCATTGGCTAGTCAACCTCAGTATTTCCTCTTGTTGTCCTGTAGAAATATCCTTTCCAGTCACATAGCACTTGTAATAGCAGAAGGAAAAGTTCTGCAGTCAGTAATTCGAGGTCAATTCAACACTTGGTAGGTAGTTCTCTATGAAAGGCATGTAGGGAGGCATCTAGACAAGCTGTCTCCTGAGTGAGGTGGAGAAGTTGCTCAGGAGCTTTCTTGCTTCTTTCACATCAACTGAGTGCATTTTGTGCAAATTTGATCTTTCAAAATAAAATTTGGTTGATGGTATCATGGAGCGAGTATGTTTACAGTATTAATCAGCTGTCAAAATATAGTATGCTAATATTTACTTTTTTTTTTCTTTAGACATTGCTTTAGCATTTCTTATTATTTTGGGACATTCCAGAGTCCCTGATTCTTTCTTTTCTATTGAAAGGGAAGGGAGGGAGATTGAGAAACAGGTAGCTGTTTTCCTGATAGCGTTTTCGAATAAAATGTTCTCTCATGTTACCTTGAAGTAATTTTGTTGCTGACACATCATGATGATTTTCTTTATTTAGTGATGATAAGGCGGTAGAAGAACAAGCAGAGGAAGACGAGGAGCTAACGATCGTGGAAGATGAAGATGCTGATGATGATGATGATGACGACGGTGATGAAATTGAAGAGACAGGAGAAGAGTATGAGGAGGCAACTGAAAGAACAACCAGTATTGCAACCACTACCACCACAACTACAGAGTCTGTGGAAGAGGTTGTCAGAGGTAAATTCATGAGCATCAGGCTTGGGGCTGAAAAACTAATCCTGCTGCTTTGCATATTTGCCCTTTACAACAAAAAAAATGTTCCAAACAGCAAAATACCCAAAGTTGCAGTATTGTTTTGCTTTGCCTCCTGTGATTTGCATGTTCAATCCCCTCACCTTTCCCTTCCCCATTACAAATGTTCTGTGTCATTAGTTCTGCCACAACCCTTTGGGTGTTCTGACCTCTAGCACTCCTGGTGCACAGATGCTGCTGGGACTGGCTGTCCTTGAAGTGTGTTTGTTGTATGTGTGTAAACAGAAGGGCTGGTTTTATTTTAAAGTAGCATTAAATAAAATTCAACTGCTACATGTAGCAAATAGGACAGGAAAGTGTGTGTGGTTTATAATCACATGAGTTACAGAAGGATAGGGAGTATCAGCTGAAAGCAGGAGTTAGCACAAGCTGGTTTGGTCTCTCATATTGACAGCAGTGGTGGGTCATTTTGTGTGATTCTGTTAGATACCTGTTTACTGTTTCTCCATGAATTAGTAATTCAATAAAGTTAGACAAATTTAAAATAACTATGCAGAAAAATGAACCTAAACGAATGAGTTTTAGTGTGTGGGGTAGAAGGAAATAGGAAAAATAGAATACATGGAGTGAGAAAGTCCTCTTCATTTCTAAAATTTAATTTTCATTATATTTTTTGGTTATTAACAGGACCACATTTTAAACTTCGAATTTTACGCTAGTTCATGGGCAGCATGGCAACATAATTTTTTAAAATGCTTCATTTCTCTTACTATGCAAATTGGAAGTAATTATCTGTATTTTTCTATTTAATAATACCATTCAGTATGGTGTAAATCTAAGTAAAATAGATACCAGTTCTTCTGTTGTGCTTACATCTTTACCAATAGATGCTGGAGATGGTGGCAGGAAATGAGATTAAAGACTACATCTGAAAAGAAAGGAGTTGTGACATGCAGGAGGCAGAAGAAAAATGATAGAAATTGGGGCTGTTGTGAAATGAGATAGAAAACATCTGGCCTGCCTCCTTTCCTCTCCCCGTGCTTCCTTATCCCTTCCCTCTGGGTATTCTTGGAACTCCAGTGATAGTGGAGTCCACCTTTTGTATGTGATAGTGGATTCCCACATTTTGCATGTGGCAGTGTCCCTTTCTCTTGAGCCTTGGTTCCAGTGTTTGTCAGAGCAGAGAGTGCTGGTTGCAATTCATCACATGACAGTACAAAAGCATGCCCAGGGGATGCTTTGGGAAAAGCAGAGTTGCTTGGTTATATTTTTCTGTTCAGTCACTTAAGCTTTGCTAAAATCACTTGCAAATGTTTCTTTCTAAGGCTGGCAATTCAGTCTTGTGTGTTTCTGTCTTATATAACTGTTGAGTGTTTTGCTCAGTTGTTGGAGAGCCTTTTCAGTGAGGAGTGGTTACGAGAATTTTATATCTTTAAACCAATTAAATTATTTTCATATGTGAGCTTTTACCCCCTGGGGATAAAATGCTCTGTTCTCACTGGCAAATAAATGAAAGGGAAAAAAGAAAAAGTACACTTGATTTTAATGGGATTTTGGATGAGTGGAAGTGAAGACAAATTTGGTAGAATGTGTTTCTTTACTGAGGGTGATGTTTCAAAGAGGTTAAGATTTATAGCTTTCAAGAAAGTATTGTACAATCACATGAATATAAAATATACTGCGTGAAAGATGAGGTAAAGTACTGAAGCTACCTTTTAGAAGCACTTTAGAAATGTATGTATTTGCTGATTATGAAATGGTGGTATATTGGTTTTCCCAAGTCTAAAATTTGCCACCTTGGGTGATTGGGAGGGAAATGTGCATTCGTTCAAGGGATGTGAGGACAATTTGTTACCAATACAAGTTTTCAGCACAGTTCTGCCACAAGCCTTTGGGCTTCCTGACCTTCAGCCTTCCTGGGGCACGGATAGTGTAGGGACTGTCCTGGAGAGGAAGTGGTATCTGACAGAGCTGCACTATGCAATGTGCTTGCTTATTTATTAAAGTAGAAGTGTCCAAATGACATAGCCTTGATCCTTGCTTTTGCTTCCCTTGCTACACACAGGAGAAGGCTCCCTAAAGGGTCCCTTGTCCTCCTGGTGCAGGCAGCAGATCCAGCATAGGAACATGTCGTGAGCATCTCACTGATGCAAACACAGAAGTTTGTCAGTGTCATTGTAAATGAAAGAGGTAGAGGGACCTTGTTGAGAACATATGTATTAAGGTCTTTGCTATGGAGACCTTGAAGGCCTCTCTAGAAGGACTGAGGTGTCAGAACTTCATTTATGTGGACTGAGATCTATTCCAGGCTGCCTTGCCCAAGCACTAGTCATAAAACATCCTAGGATGCTCTTCACAACCCTTTGCACCCAGTTTTATGAAGCTGTAACTAATATTATGTCTTTAACATTAAAGAACACAGAGAGTGGGTTCATCCAGTTTAGGAGGGGTTGCTTTTCAAATGAACTGTTGTAAAGCCAGAAGGAAGGATCTAATTGTGGGCTGGCAGAGAGCCCTTTCTCTGCCAAATCAGTGGAATGGCTGCTATCCTATATAAAGAATTAAAAAGCATAAATGCAGTGTTGTACTTTAAAGATACTTGAGCTATTGGAGAATCAATTTTTCAGGCAGTTTTGTTTCTGTGCATATTTTATTGAATTGTGACCAAAACAGTAATAGTAGAACCAGTTACAAACTTACTTTCAGTGAAAAGGAAAGTAATCTTGCCTAGAGAATGAAAAAGGTCCATTGGCAGGAGGACAGTATTTTCATTCAGTTTTTGCATCAACCACATTTCTATGTGTTTATCAAAAAATGTGAATAAACTTTCCATAGCCCAATATTTGTCAGTATTCACTTTCCTACCTTTTGTGAGGGATCATCTTTACTCTTAATTCATATAGCATATAGCAGCAGACCAATATAAACTTTTAGATATGCTCTTGCTGGGCTTCAGATGTTAAATCCAGACGATTGTGGGTCTGAGATTACAGGGATTCAGATGGTGAAATTAGTGTGAAATACACATTTTTGACATTTGGTCATGGAGAGATGTTAGCATTGAATTTGTGCTGAAGAAAATATGGCTCATTTATGAAGCCCTGCTCTTGACTTTTGTCTCTGTGTGGAGCAAGGGAAGTGGCTCTGATGGCCATGATTTAGGCAAAGGAGTGGTTTAATTTCTCCTATCTTTGCCATGGTGTTATGGGTGTTGCAGAGCTGTTCCCAAGGATCCAGGTTCACTGTGGTTTTTCCAGCATGTGATAGAGGCAACCAGGAGCACTGCTTCCTATATCATACAGTTGCTTGGGATTTTTTTTCCTGCTGTCCTTCTGCACAGGACTGCAAAAGGATACAGGAGGTGACAAGAAAAATTTCTTGGCATACAACAAAGGACAAGCAGTTTTGGCTTAGTGCTTCCCATCAACATCATAGTCAATCAGATCTCATTAAAGGAGAGCAGCAGGATCAGCCCAGCAGCCTGTGGCACAAAACACTTGGCAGCTTCTCTGCACACCTGCCAGCAGATGTGGGTGAATCAGCAGCATAAGCCACAGCTGCCTCCTGCAGCAGTGTAATATTGCCCTTTGTCAGTTGGTTTTGCTTTCTCTAATTCAGCTGGATTTCTTTAGGCAGTTAGGAAACAATCTAAGCAATGCTGCTTCAGTGTGACATTTTAATTGTATTTACAGTCTGGACCTACAAGTGAGGGACCATATGCTGGGTCCCTAGCAAGAGAAGAGCAGCCTGATGTTATTATAGTAGGTCTTAGTGTCATTAATCCATCATGTGCAGTTTTTTCCTGAAGATTTTTAACTGAAAGAATTAAAATCACTTCAGTGAGTCCTACTATATATTGTAAAGCAATAGAGATTAGCCCTGATTGCCAGACCTGTCTGCTGGGAATTTTGGGACAGTATTAGTAGTGTATGCTACATTAATTGGGGTTTTTTCTCCACACTCTGTAGCTTTGCCCCACTTTCATAGAATCATAGACTGGCCTGGTTTAGAAGGAACCTTAAATGTCACCAGGTTCCAACCCCCTGCCGTGGAGATTGGACACCTTACTCAAGACCGGGTTGCTCCAAGGCCTGCCCATCCTGGCCTTGAACACCTCAAGGGATGGGGCATCCACAGCTTACCAGGGCAACTTTTCTTCTTCAAAAGGTTATCATCCCTGTACTGTAGTGGTTGTGCCTTGTTCTTCTTCCTTGCCTTTAAGACTATGGAGTATGCTTTATTTGGAGAGAGATGATGTGTGTTTGCATTTCATTTCAAGAAAACATCATTGGTTGCTATATAAATAGTACACATTAAAACAAATCCACTGGTGTTTTTTACTATGAGATCTTAATTAAGAATTATCATCTACTCTAATTTATGAACAAGAGCTGATAAAATTAACCTAATGGATTTGCATTTATAGCTTCTAATTAGGCATTTTAATTTAAAGCACAGCTATTCCACCATAATATAATGCTTTATTATATGTTGCAATTGGAGGAAATCTTTTTTATAATCTGATGTATGTTGTTGATGGAGACACAATGTAGTATTACCTTTTTGGGTCAAGGGCAAAAGTACTGAGTACTAAACACAGTAAAAAGTACTAAACACAGTAAAAAGTTCTAAACACAGTAACAGTGTTATTTTATGTAAAGTTGGAAGGCGGAGAGTAATTTTATTTGAAATATATCCTGCCAGAAAAAATTACCAAGTATTTGATTCCAAGAAGATGTTATTTTATTATATTGAAGCAGTAATTAATTGCATATTTTTTGGCTGAAGATTTTGCTGTATAAAAAGACTGGAATGCACTTCTGGGCTAATCCTGTTATGCCATGTTAGCAGAATTGTGATGTTTTGTGGAAATACTCCCTTTTCTAAAACACATAAATACATAAAACTATATTAACTTAGATTTAAAATCAAGCTGGGTTTTTTGTTTGCATTCTGGCCATCAGTGGTAACTTTATGGCACCTTAGTTCCAAATGTAGTTCTGTTGTGCACAAGAAATAAAAAACATTTTTTCACATATTTGTTCCTCTTCAGAACTATAAGGCTTTGTATTCTAGCCAAGTATACCATCAGAATTTTTTTATATTCTAAATATGCCCTTGCAGTAGCTTAAGAATAAACATTATGGAGAGAATTTCATCTTGATTACACAGAATGGAATTACAATTTAAGGGTATTGAACAGCTTTAGAGGAGCTGTCTTCAATATTGCAATTGAGAAGTCATCATTTTGCTTTTTTAACTTTTCTCTGTAAAAAAGCATTTTAGCAATTGCGTAGCTTGCGCACCAACTTTAGTCCCAGAGCGTGTGTCAGCTTCACAGCTGTCTTCCCCTAATCCCAAAAACCTCTTCTGAAATTAGCTCTTGTCTTTGAATACTCAAGCTAAAATTTGGTTGCCTCTTCTAACCATATATTCAGAATGAGGAAGTTTTGTTTCAGTGAAATTATCTTCAAATATTCCCTTTTGACAGATTCACTGAGTAAAAACAGTTGTGACTTTTTAGAACACGGAGTATAACTGAAAGAAAAACAGTGCATTTCCTCTTGCCTAATTTTTCCTCAGCTAGTTTAAAAAATAAAGACTAATATAGAGGCATATATATTAATATCCTCAAACTGTAGTTCAATTCCTGAAGATATGAAAGCAAAATTACTCCAGTTGTGATATTTTATATACTAGTGCCTGAAGAAGGGGAGCATACAGCTCATGATACACATTTCAGAGGTTTATTCCTTTGGCCTCTCTTGCATGTATCAGTTACTTACTCTGTTCTTAAGCAAGAGATAAATGGTAAAATGAAAGATCTGATCCCATATACTTAAGCAGCTGAGTGTTTGAGGTCCTCATTTAAGGGGTGTTTAGGTCCCATGTGATTGTGACACAGTTTGAACAGGCAGCAAACACACACCAGTGTTAATGGGCTCATTCAGACCCTCAGTATGATTTAGTTGTGTGTACTTGATTATATCAGTTTCCAACTTGCAGGGCTGCTAGTACAGAAAGGCCCATCAATACAATATATTTTCCATTGGCTCTATTTATCAAGACCATGTAGTATTTATAAGTCAGCATGATGGTATCCTTCTTCTGTAGCATTAAGGTAAATAGGTTTCTCATAGGTGTAAACTAGACACAGGAAACCAACTTCCGAGACAGGTCGGAGTTAGTCCCTAACTCCTCCTTGTTGGTCCATTTTTCTTAGATCTCTTCAAATTTAATTTCTGATTTAAGGTTTGGGTCTGACTGCCAGCATTAAATGACCTTAGTTCTCATGATCATGTAAATAAATTCAAATCCTGAAAAAATATTGAATAAACTTGATATTTATAGTGATAGAAATGTGTAAATGTAGCTTTAATTCTTCTCCCTATTAGAAGTTTACAATTTATTTCCAGTTTCTCAACTGAAGATGTTGTTGTTAAGAATTTAAGTCCCATAAGGGGAAAAAAAAGCATGGAGCTGAGATTTTCAAATAAAGCAATTATAATTTCACTTTGATTTGAAATCAGTTTTCTTCAAGTAGCAGAGGAAAACTGGTGATGAAAAGTGTAAACTGACATTCAGAACCATATTTTATATTTCTTTCTGTAAAAAACGATCATCAAAAATATCTAAAATGTTTGCACATAAATTCTAATGAGCTCTACTTAAAGCATTTTGGTAAATGAGTGCTTATGGAAGTACTTTGTATAAAGTCAGTAAAAATCAATGTCCACATACTTAAAGACTGTATTTCCTAGGGTGCTGAAGTCTGTGCTTTTCAAAGAAAAAAATAGCACAGTCCGTGCCAATGTTTAATGTAACTGGTTAGTTTTCAGTATTTAATGACTTAATTTAAAAGCAAATTAACAATCTTTGCTGTAGCATTGTCCTTCAGGGAGTGGTGCTTGCTTGGTTAGAAACAACTGGGTTTGCCCTGACATGCTGCAGTAAGTACAAGAAGCTTTCCTGATTATCTCAAAAGCACATTGTCATGTCTGAGGTTTTGGAGAACAGAGGTATTGGCACCTGTGGTTTAGGACACAGGATGAGTGGAATTTGACTGTTGTAGTAGGATAGTTTGAAAACTCTGGAGTGTCTAAAAGCTACTGTTCATGAACCTGGGTTGTTGCAAAGGCTTGTCCTCTTTAATTGTATCCAATTTCTTGAAGCTAAAGGCAAAAGTTTGTCTTTGAAGAGGGAAGAGTGAGCTAGTTCCTTAAACAAAGCAAAGCTCACTGTTGATGCTGTGCTGTATACAAATTATTCGTGGTATCAAGTAAAATTGAATTGCACATTTGCAAAAAGTAACTCATCTTTGCCTCAGTTTTCAGCTACAGAATCAAACCATGAGGCTAAGACAGCTTTTAATTTTTTGAGGAATCATTTAGCTCAACCCACTACATTTATTAGTACTGTACCTTGAATAATCGAACCCAACCCACCACAGTGTAGTGCATGATGCCTGCCTGCTCCTAATATCTGCTAAAATACCATAGTTCACCCCTTGTAGACATTAATTGCTATGCTTGGCAGCAGCAGAAGGAAGGAGAATTGGTGTTTGGATTAATAGCCCAAGAAAACCTGTTGAATTTTGCATCTCAGCACTTTGTTTCCCTGTCTTCTCACCTGAGGTGTTGCAGCTGAGAACCAAACACAGTGGCTTTTTCTTGTAAGGACAAGTGATGGATGGGGATATAGAGAAGTGCAGGAAGAATATCTGGCCCACAAACAGGAATGGTGGGACCACTGCCCAGGAATAGAAGCTGGTTTAAAAATGTGCCTTTGCCCCAAAGCAGGGGTGAAGGAATGCTGCTCTGAGCCCTCCACAGAGAATGGCAGACAGGAATGGTGACATTGGAAAGGGATAAATGACAGCAGTGACACATTTCCAAGACTGGACTGGCACCACACTTCCCTCAAAAAGAGCAGTCATGAAACAGTAAACCACACTTCCCCTTCTCTTGTTTATTCTCCATTTAGGTCATAAACATTAGAAAACAGTGGAGCATTTTTCTCTGTGGTGACCTAAGGTCTCACCAAGGGCAGTGGGGTTGACAGTGCAGGCTGGAGGCAAGGATGTCCCTCCCCTGATGGGAGGTGAAAGGTCAGGCAGGGGTCCTGTTGACAGCCACAACAGTGGGCTGCACAGCTTCAGCCTTGCTCTTTTTAATATGTAACTATGTGGTTTATTGAACACTTGTTCAAGTGCATCTTCATGTGTATAGATGATGTAGTTCACCAGAGAGACAAATTCTTGTCTAATCTGATGGGCAATTACCTTTGCTTTTGCACATTCAAATCTCTGTTGCTATTTCTGTGAGAGAGGTACCTATAAGAAATTTTTGAATAAATCTGTAAACAGTGTCCAACCTGATAACAGTGCAAAATAAATCAGTCTGTATAGCAAAAAAATAGTTTGAGGGAAACCTAGAAGGTGCTTACTGTGTGGCTGGAGGTTGGCCCACAATCAGCATTAAATAAGAAATAAAAATAAATCAGGAGAACTACTTGTATACTAAAAATGGTCTATAATTAATCATATGGTAATACAGAAAAAATTGTAATTAATGTGCTGTGCAACTAATGATACTTATTTTGGTTTTCCTTCAAGTAAAATACTCAGTATTCTTTTTCCCCTAATTTCTTCATTCGGAACTGCATAATTTTTAGTACATCCTTGATGGTTGTATAATCTCAGATCTGTTTCAAACTGAATGTATGCCTTCTGAAATTGATTCTTGACATTATTTATAGTTAGAATACGTGAATAAGTTAAAGGCATGTAAAATTGTACTTATATTGTATATTTAAGGAAATGTAGGTTGTATTGCCAATGAGAATTGGACATAAAAACCTATTTATAAGTAGTGGTGCTTCTGAGGATAGTGAATTGATGGATCAGGACAGACACTGAAAAGCAGGATTCTTTGCAGCCAACATTTGAGGGGTGATGAACATGCAGGGGATTTCCAGTGCTAGCACAGTAATATTTCTTCCTACCTTTTAACCCTTAGGAATCTGCTTTGCACAAAATTCAAATTTATGCAGGGAATTTAGAAGCCTCTAGTTGAAGGTGGCAGCTTTTTTGCCAGATAGTGTGTGGGATTAAAGTAAATGAGGGGTTTATTGGTGTTTAATGTCATGTATATTTGAAATTACTTGTGCAGTGCATTGAAAGATAAAACTGGTTTTGTGTGTTTGGAACATTATTGGTAAAGGGCTATACATTTACATGTGTAATTAGCTGAACTCTAAGTTGCAGGCAGAATTTGCTTTGTTTTACTTTCACTTCTGTGGTTTGGTCCTTCCCTCAGGTTTCTCTGTGTTGCAGGATGTAGGCAGAGACTTTAGCAGCTCACAGTGAACACAAGCAGAAATAATTTCAATTTTTTTCCTGTAGGTATATTCACTGGGGAAAAGATTTCCTCCCATGGATGGTATTACTACAGCAGTAATTTTATATATGTGAGCCCTCAAACTGTGAATTAAAAACCCTGTGCTGGGTGGCTTGCAAATGGGAGTTTCTTCATCACTGGCTACATTTAAATAGGTGTCTGAAGAGAATTTGTTTTCCACTGTATTGTATAAATAAATGTTTGTTCGTTTGTTTTCTTTTGTATAATTTGGTCAGGGAGGGTATATAGAGCTGAAAAAGAACAAGAGAAAATGTGTCTCCTACTTTCAGATGTTTTCTTTCAGGTACCAAGTAAGCTGCCTGGGCAGGAATCCACCCAGGGCTATCCCTCTGGCCTGGAAGCAGATGAAATTCCACATCTGTTTCACGGTGACACCTTTTAATGTGTGCTGATAAAGTTGCTAAAAACATAAGGTGTAGGCAGGCTAAGGAGACTTTGTGGTGGTAATCTGTGTCAGTTCAAAATTTACCTTCATTATCTTTGGGGAAGGGTTTGCTATTCCTCCAAACACCTCCTTGGTGCATCTCCTTCCAAAGCACCATCTTGGTGCATCTCCTTCCCCACTTGACTGTGTGGACGCAGAGAGACACCTAATTAAGAAGCCAAGACAATGCCATTCCCATGCTAAATGTGGTTCCTCCGGGTCTCCTGTGACTAGAGGTGTGCTCTGAGCAAGCCGAGACCGGGCCGTGCCGCGCGATGATCTCCCGCTGGTACTTTGACGTGGCTGAAGGAAAGTGTGCGCCCTTCTTTTACGGCGGCTGTGGCGGGAACCGGAACAACTTTGACTCGGAGGAATACTGCATGGCAGTCTGTGGCAGCATCAGTAAGTGCCCTCCACGGTGCCCGCCACGCGGGGAACGGGCCTGGGCTCACACTAACCCCAGCCGCGGTCTCGTGTGCACCTCTGCTCTCACCGCTCCGGCCTCCTCGGCCTCTTGCTAACCTGGCGTGGTAGTGGGTGACTTCTTGGCACCTGTAGACGGGCTCTGAGCTGGGGGCTGAGAGCTTAACACCTCCTCAGGTGGAGCCTTGGCACCCATCTTCTCTCTGTTCTCTGTCCAAGTGTACTGATATTTCATGTGTCTGTGTGCACGTACAATGCATGTGCAGGATAAACCACTAACTTTAGGGAAGCCTCAGGTAAGTTGAAAAATAGTTCATATTTTTTACAGTGTATTCTCATGTGTTTCTGATCCTTTTTTTCAAAGCTAAAAAATATTAGAATGGGTATTTCCGTATTTTTGGCTTTGTTTGGTTCTAGTTTGGTTGAATTATTTGTGTGCATTTGCAATAAGAAGGGGAGAAATGGTATTTGATTTTTGATGTTTCCATAAGGGCTGTGGTGCACATGGATGTGAATCACCTCCCACTTTAACTCAACCATATGCTGTAATGACTGTTTTTGCTGAAAAACCAGTGTTTTCACTGTTTGAGAGTGTGGCTTTCTCCATATACTATTGAAGCTGATAAATTCAGTGGTAGTTTTATGAGATGGGTTCTGTTTTGAGAGCCTCTTGTACACTCTCCTCGCAGTCTGCTTTGCCAGGAGGTACTGCTGGGAGAGCATCAGCTGACATTTACATCTGAGACATTAAAGAGTCAGTACATGTCTCGCTACCCTGTCTGCTCACAGGGCATGGAGGAGCAGAACACAAACAGCATCTCAGGGCCTTTCCAGGAGCATTTCCAGTAAGTAGAAGAGTTAAAAATGCACACAAACAAATGAAGAGCCCAAGCAAGGGGTACTATGTGTTTCATGGAGCAGAGAAGCTGACCTGTATTTTACTGGAGCAGAAGCAAGAGCAGTCCTGGAGGCAGGATTGCTGCACTGGTGCTCCACCAATCTCAGCATCTTCTACAGCTGTTCACAGAAAAGCTCCAGGGAAGGGACTTGGAGAAATCTGCCATAATGGAAGTGAGGAGGATGCTTTATGAACCATGATCAGCTTCTGCTACAAGACAGAAGATGTAGTGAAGGGAGAGAACTAATGTAAATTCTCATGTATTTACTGACAGAAGAACATTTTATACTATTAAGTTCCTGTGTTAGGTAAGGTGTTTCCAGAGATGCAAAACAGAGTTTGTCTCTGCATCCTCTCTTTGAGAAGATAATTTATCTTCTCTTCTGCTCAGGAGATTCTGTTTTGTCTCATGGAAGTAGTCTGGCTCTTTTTTTCTGTCAGATTCATTACAATGAAACAATGGCAGGACTATTACCATTTCCAAAATTCTCTTGGTTTATTTTGGAAGTCAAAATTTTTGGTCTAAGTAATTTTCTCTTTAAGGACAATGGAGTTAGATTGAGTACTTGGGCTTGTTTAACTTTATTTACACAACTCAAACTGATTTTGTGTCTCTCACAGGGGTTTTTTTTCTGAGGTTTTTTTTTTCCTTCAGTAGTTTCTCAAACAGCTGTTGGGTCTATGAGGATACCCTTTCCAAGCTATTTCAGTTGTATTTTTATTCGTGGTTTTTAATGTTATGTCAGTGTGTTCTATACTCTCATCTATACACCTGTTTTTTCTGTTCCTGAAGTAACTTTGTTTTCTGCTAATTTTATGTACTGTTTCAGTCTCACCATGCTGTTTCTCCTTATTCTTCATATCTTTGCTGAATAAAAATTGTAATGAAATTAATAGGAAGTGCTGAATATAATAAATTTCACCACTGAAATAATTGTCTTGTGTTTAGTGCTAATCTAATGTTGCTGAAAGAGGTAGCACAGACACCATATTTCACCCCAATCTCACTGAAGAAAAACAGTGGAGAACTGTTTCCATCAAGGCCACTCTCTTCTGTAGATTCCCCCCCCCCACTGTCACCCTTAATTCAGTCTTTGTATTTGATTTTTGTGCCTCCTTCTCCTCCTCCTCACTTCATTATTATTAATGTATTTATTCCATTCTTTATTTCTTTTCTCTTCAAAGTTCAGATTGTTGTTGCTCCCTTGTGTCCTAATAAAACAAAATAAAAAAATCAAGCCTCTGTTAGGCAGGAGGCAAGATGAGTGCTAAAGCACATCTTTCCTTTGTCTAGCTTTATCTATAGTTTGTTCTTCAGGACAAACCAGTTAGATTTTACAGAGTAATATGGAAAAGTCAGCATTGGTTTTCTCTTGTATAGTGGGCAAAGGGTGGGAGTGTGGGATGAGTCAGATTTTCTGGTAATGAATTGGAATTGGACTGAACAAAAATGTGAGGATGTTCTGTTGTCACAAACACCCATACACTGTGAAATCTGAATACTAATATCCCGAACACTTTCTCTTTAAAAAAGAAGTTTAAAAAAAAGCATGTTTTATTCTGCTTGCTTGCTAAGTCTCTTTGCATTGATCTGGAAAGGTGGATCTGTCCTGTTATTGCAAAGCCTTAAACTCCCTCCATGTTCATTGGATTTCTGGGGTCTGACAGAAATTATTCATCTGTTGGGTAGGAGCTACTGCTGTGGTATTTTTTTATTTATCATCCAGCTCCATGGAAATTGATACATAATTGCCTTAGAAGTAAAAGGCTTTGAGGCTGATGTTACCAGTTCCTTCAGCCTGTCAGACCACCTGTTCAGTCTCTACTGATTTTTAATAAGAATGTTCAGTACTGTCTGTGATTTCCGTTCAGTATAATGATTCAAACTTCTACTGTGTGACTGTCCATAATTGCTTCTTTGAATCTGTCAGGTGGTTAATTTGTATTTAATGGCCTCAGAATGAGTATATATTGACAAGAATAAGCAAACATATTGCTGTTAC
>VWYE01007845.1:0-14307 GCA_013398995.1 Alaudala cheleensis
TTGGAATAAGATGCTTTAATATTAACATCATTCTCCATTACTTTATAGATGCTGCCCTGTGTAACATAAGAAAGTTTAGTTCCCCTTGAATTAAGGGTGAACTAGTAGCATCCTATTTTCGATGCTCTTTGGAAGCTTTCAACTAAGTGTTGCAGAGAAATAGCATAGTAGTCGGAGTTGTCCTGTACTATTCATTCCATTCACAGACCTCCACAGCTCCATCTGCACTGAGTGGGACCAGGGTCCTAAGCAGCTTCTCATGCTCATAAAGGAAGCCATTCTCTGCTCTTTGTTTATTTTCGCCTGTGGAAATGATGGTATTTTATTAATTTTTCCTGCTGTTTTTCCATGACATACATCATGTTTCATCAGAGAAGTACACTACAGTTTCCTGACACTTTGTTTGGATGCTTGAAATTTCCTCTACAGATTGAAGTAAGTTTTGCCTACTTATTAGCTGACAACTGTTGAAGTTGCAAGCAAGAGTTGACTTTTGGTAAACCAAAAAAAGGAAAAAGAAAAACCCAAACAAAGAAGCTGTATGTCCTGCTTAATTTATTTTTATGGGTGGATTTTTCTTAAATAGCTGCTTCAGCTATGTGAATGTAATGTTCTGTAAGAGCATCATCTAGCTGACTCACATGTGAGGATGCAATAACACTAAAGATCTTTTTGCACTTAGGGTCTGATTCCAGCCCATTGCAGTCAGCCTCCTTGATTTCAGTGAGGCCTGGATCAGGTTGAACTGAAAACTCAGGGTTGTCACCAATCACTTAGGGTTCCAAAGCGTCCCAGGGCTGAAACCTGTATCTAGCAAGTGTTGAAGTTTACATTAATGTACATACTTTTGGAACACGTGCCATAAATCCAAGCTAAATGTCCATGTTTGCACTAAGGATGTTCTTGTGATAAGACTTTTTCAGCATCTTTAACAATAACGAATCTATTGAATTTTTGAGAAAGGAAAAAGAATGTTGAAGACTCATAACTTAATTTTGTGTTTCTTTGTCTAGTTTTGCTTTTGTAGAACATAGGTAGGTACAGGTCGTTTGAACTTTTAAGCAGATGTGTGCAAAGAGCAACTGAGTGTGTGGAGAGCAGGGTTAATAGTGTGCATGCAGTAGTGAATTTGCTCTGCCCCAGCGAAATGAAATGTTTATACCATGGGCTAAAGGGGGATCTTTATGATCTGACTTTTTTTTGTGAATAACCAGTCCTTTGACACAATCCCAAGTTAAGTTAAAACATATTGGGTTTGTTTATGACCATTTTTGTGTGGAGGAATGGTTGAGCTGCTCACTGGCTGTGGTTGCCTGGGGGTTCCCCACCCCACAGTGGCCATTCCTTCATTGTGGGTCTCCAGGATTGGGGGTGACCCCTGTGCACCCTCAGAGCCAGCACCAGCTGAGTCTGGACTGAGCAACAGACCCAGCAGGATCCTGCTGTCCTTCAGTCCCTGGCAATCACAGTGCAGAGGTGTTAAGCCACTGAAGGTTCTTCTCATCTACTTCCAAATCACTCACAATGCACTAATTAGGTGGGAAAGTAGGAGCATCTTAAGTTACTGCTGGGGCTGTTTATAGTGGTAGCAATTCTTGTGGTTAACAATACATGTTTTGAGGTACAACTGTAAATATTTGTCTGAAACACAGCACACATTGCATATTAAATGATTTTAATCTTTTTTGTCTTCCATAGTTTTAAATCTAAGCTTTTATTAATTTATGAGATTGATAAGTTCTGCAGATCTGAATGTACAGTCTGAGGTTTTTAACATTTGAAACTTTGCACACGACATGCTATGTTCCCCTGAGTATGCTGTTGAATTAGGCTCTTCAAGTATATGTATAAATTACAGTAGAGAATTTTCTCTGACTGCAAGTTTAAATGAACTATATTGTATATGTGCCTGTAAAAATGTGTTAAATCTATATTTAAAGATTAAAAACTTGTTTAATAAATCCATCTGAGAATATGCAATTCTGTTCAAAGATGCATCTGCTATAATTCTAGAGAAAAAAAAGNTGGGACATGTGTGAGCCATTCCCCTGCTAATCCACCAACCTCTGCATTCAGGATTTGGGGACTTAGACCACCACAGCATTGCTAGTGCATTCAGAAGTGCAGCCATGGGTCATTAAAAGGGCTTTTTATTTCCTTATTACCACATTTTCATTGCATTCTCTCAACTTCCAAGAGCACAAGTTATTTAATTTAGAAATGCTTATTGAAATGCAATGGTATCTGAAAACCACGGAGATTGCTGTGGTCCCTCTCCAACTCCCCAGTCCTTTCTCTGGCACGGTGCAGCCTCCCCAGCATGGCACAGCGCTCCCTGGGGTTAGGGGAGCTTCGTGGTCTGCTTTATCCACTTCACGTACTTGGAGACCCTGGTGTAGATGCCGTATTTGCCTGGCAGGGCACATTCCTCTCCCCAGCTGGTGATGCCCGTGAGAAACCAGGTGCCCTCAATCTCCGTGGTGTAGGGCCCCCCGCTGTCCCCCTCGCAGGTGTCCCTGCCCCCGGACGGGAAGCCCGCGCAGAACATGTTCTGCAGGATGGTGGTGGAGGTGCTCTTGAGGCAGGTGGGCCGGTCAACAAAGGGCACCTTGAGCACCTGGAGAGTGGTGGCCTTGCGGCCGCGGAAGAGCTGCTTGCCCCAGCCGCTGACCGTGCCGATGCCCTGCTTCAGCAGCGCGTTGGTGAACTCGCGGCTGCCCAGGCAGATGGGGGTCACGTAGCTGTTGAAGGTGAGGGGCTGGTCCAGCTCCAGGAGGGCGATGTCGTTGTGGTACTCGTTGATGGAGGCGTTGTAGGTGGGGTGGGGGAGCAGCCTCACCACCTTACGCCGCTGCTCCGTGTGGTCATCGGTCCTGACATCGTGTTCGCCTGCGGAGACAAACATGGCTGGGGCTGGATCCCTCCCTGGCAGGACCGGGGACCGTGCCCTGGTGGTGCCATCCCGGGGCGATCCCAGCCCAGCCCAGTGGCTGCCAAGGGCTGAGAGCCCTCAGACTGCTGCGAGACTGCTCCTGGCCAGGCTGCTGGCTCCTCGTCAAAGCTGCATGTTCCCTCACGTCTCCGGCCCCCGGCACACATCGCCCAATCAGGCACCAAAGACGCAGATGTTTTTGCCAGAGTCAGCAGCAATGTGGCTCTTTTGGGGATTTAACACCCTCAGAGAAATATAAGGGGACGTCGCCCCTGCAGCAAAGGGGGCAGAACTCACGAAAGATCTTGGTTTAAAATAAATAACGTATTAGTGAAAAGAAACCTTACCTTCCCCTTTCTGAGCCCCCAGAGCCAGGGGGCAGGATGAGGCGCAGGAGGGCACTAATGCCGTGCCTGATGCTCACAGGTGCCCCTGTGCCCACCCGAGGCTCGGCTGCTCGCAGCCGCTGCCGGGGGCTGCGATGGAGGTGCCGGCAGCCTGTTACCTTCCCCCGGCTTGTGCAACAGGTAGAGAGAGGGAAGGGAGAATGCTCCGTGCTCCCAGCGCGGCGAAGGGGCAGCAGCTGGGGCCGCCCGCCTGCGCTGAAGCCTGAGAGCAGGATGACCTTTCCCGGCCGCTCTCCCACAGCCCCCCGGGGCGAGGGGTGCGTTTGGCGGGAATTGTGCTCGCTCCGCCGAGCTCTCCAGAAGGCACCACCGCCTCTGAGCAGCGCCTGCGGCACTCGGGGCCCTTGCGCTGCCGCGGAGCCGGCGCGGAGCCAGCCAGAGGTGAGCGGGTCCTGCGGGCTTGGAGAGGGCTTTTTTGGACAGAGTGAGAATGTCAGCTCCCTCCCAGGCTGCTTCTACAGTGTAAACGCAATACAAATGCGGGGGAGACTTGCAGGTGGCTTTTCTTAAGATGCTTGCTATTGCTGGGGACCTGAAAATGTGATTCAGGGATGAAAATGGAGAAGCAAAGAAGCATAGGGAAGGGGAATGCCTCCCCCACCGGGCTTTAAAGCTGCCTGGATGAGCCTCTGGCTCAGGTGGGCTCACCCTTGGCCAGGTTGATCTGTGTTTACGCTGCAGTCCAGCAGCTCTGCAGCTTTGGGACCGGGGCAGACCCAGCTCTGCTCCTAGTAGAGGTGCTGGTACCAGCGGGGACAAGGCTGATGAAATGTTGCAACTTCAGCTGCGGCCTCTGTGCCCCGCGGCAGCTCATGTCCCCCTGCTGCCCATCACCGCGGTCACAGTGCCCTGGGCCATGCCTTGTCCAGCCAGTGCAAGCCCTGTGCCGTGTCCCATGGAGGCCCAGGGGCCTGCCATCAGGATAATTATGCCCCAACCCTGGAGGGACCGATGCAATAGGGCAGACACATCCCTACAGAAGAAAACATTCCTCCCATAGGCCTTTGCAGCCACATGTAAATATCTCTTAAGTTTCGTTGTTATATTTGTTTAAGTTATATCACCCTGTTCAGCCCCCACTCACCATATATGCACCCCTCCTAGAATGTTCTTCCTTCCCTTAACCCCCATTGGCTCTGTTTTGCTGCAGAGTTCCTCCCCTGTGACCCTGTAGGTTCCCTCTGGTTCCTATTTACCCCTCTACACCACTTTTCCTTATTCCTATTGGACCTTGACCCTAAGATCCGCCCCATTTGTCTCGGTTATAACCCAGTGCCCTCAGCCCCGTTCTTGTCCGTGTCCCTGAACCTGTGTTCTGCGTCCCTGGACCCCTTCACTATCCCTGCCTGTGTTCCTGACTAAAAAGTCTTAGGATATCCAAAGGAGAACCCATGCCTTCGCCGCTTCCTCAGTGCCATTACAACGCTGCCCTCACACCCTCGATCTGGAGCTCAGGGACGCGAAGTCGCTCTTTAAGACCCTGTCACCGCCCACGCGATGTAACAGTGTCCTTCCCTTGCTGCCCAGGTGCTCACCTGCCACAGCAGTGAGGTTGTGGGTGTAGCCCGGCTTCAGGCAGTGCGCTGCTGTCACCACCCACTTCTCGTTGATGATGGATGCGCCGCAGAAGCCCAAGCCTTCACTGTTCACCAGCAGGACCTGTGGGAGCAAGGGAAATCACACACTCGGGTTTGTGTAGGCCTGGACCAGTGGAAGATGGCCCTGGTCACAGCAGGGGGTTGGAAGTAGCTTATCTCTAAGGTCCCTTCCAACCCAAACTGCTGGATGATTCTATGATCTGCTGAAACTCATGGAGCCAAAAAATGAGTTGCATTGCTCCTTGCAAAACTCCCTTCCCTCAGGCTTCAGCTTACTTTTGGTACATTCATGGACCCTGGGCAATCTGTTATTGTAGTTCAACCCTTTGTGCCCCACCAGGTAAAGCTGCAGTGACTCTGGTCTGTGAATCTGATTTCTGGATTTTCTTTGAGCCCCGTGCAGGCAAGAATTGTTGCTGTGGCACAAAACTCTGTACGGAAAGAGGCTGTGTTCCTGTTAGGCTTGAGACTATTGCCAGTCTACCCTCAGAGACAGGTTTTGGGTATTTAAAAGTAAGATGATCCTGTACTCAGAAAGTGACTGCTGGGGTTACAGTAGGTTGCAGAAAGAGCTGGTACCTGCCAGGGCACCTCTCCTTTCATGCTGTCTGACCCTCCGACCACGCGTGTGCCCGTCCTGAGCACGGGTGTGATCCTCGTGGTGGCAGCAGTGCTGGTTTCCGTGGCGTTGTCCGGCATCTCCTCCAGGGCATCGTCAGGGTCATCACCGGTAATGTTCCAGTGCTCAAAGGTGTTCATGGATCGGGTGAGCTTCCTCTTGGCTTCAGGCGCCGTGATCCTCCCGCAGGGAAATGGCACTGGGAGAGGAACAGTCACAGCTGTCACTGGCTGTGCCACACCGAGCTGCGGTGATCAGAGGGGCAGGCGAGGAGGGAAATGCTGCCTTACCTCAGCACAGTTTGGGACCAGCACCAGGCTGTGGGCTGACCACATGTACCCTGTGCACAGGTGCCTGTGCCTTGGAGCTGCAGCACGAGTGATATGTAAAAGTAGCAAAAGCATAGATTGTTTATGGGCTTTGGAAATTACATCTGAAGAGGTTTAAAAGTGAAAAAAGCTTGTGTTGAGCATGCGTGCCTGATGGGCCAGGGCAGCTGTGCCTGCTTATGGCAGGATGTGTGCTGCATACCTGGGAATCCTGTGCTGGGCAGCCGGGTGCTTGGCCGGCATTTCCACAGCAGTGACTCCAGAACAATGAACAGCCAGCTGGGAGAGGGCAGGAAATAACACCTGCCAATTGTACAGATAATCCTGCTTGGCACCAAGGTGAGGAAAACATTAATAAACTCTTCCTAGAGTTGTATATTTTCTCTGTTAATGAAGATCTCATCTGTAGGCTCGTTTCAGATGAGCTCTTCCCATTCCTCTCCCACGCAGTGTGTGCCGAATTCCTGCTGGTAGTGGCAGTCAAAATAGTAAATAGCACCAGGCATTGTCTTTCATCTGAAAAGCTTTCAGAAGCACTGAACAAACAAACATTAGTGTAAAATCAGATGTGAGTGTGGCCTACTGAGACTTCATCCTTTTTTTTTAAGAGTTCACTTTAGGAACAGGACTCAGCTGAGTGTTGAATGATGGATAGTGGTACCTGCAAGCTTAGCCTATGAAATGATGGTTTCAGAGCTAACAAAAGCTAAGCTTTTGCAGGAAGGGCAATCACCCAATCTGAAAGATGATCTTCTTGCTAACTGTAAACCTTTCTGGTCCAGTGAAAGTGATACAGCATGTTGGGCAGCACAGGCCTGAGCTCTTGATGAGATCCTTTGTTAACAGGATTCCCAACTTAAGATACTTCCTGAACCAATTGCTGACAGCCAGCACATTCAGGAGGTCAGTGTTCCTTGCTGCAGCTGACAGAGCTCCTCAGTGCAGGTACCTGCATGCAAGCTTGGGTGTGCAAACCAGCTGCAGTCAGGTGTTAGAAATGTGGTAGCATCCAATGTAAAACTGATTTTAAATGACAAAATATTTTTCTGCTCAATTTCTTCTCTGCCAGATGTGCTTCTGAGAAAATAATGCCCAACAATTTGCTGTGTTGTGGTGGGTTGGGTCTGCATGTGTCAGTGTAGTTACAGGTTTTGTAATGGCCTAGGAGCAGGGTAAAGCTGGGGAACACAACAAGAAGCAGCTTTCTTTAGCCCTTTGTGAAGCTGCAGCCTCAGGCACTGCATTTTCCTTCCACCCCACCCAATACAACAGCTAAACCAGAGTCCAGTTCTCACTGAGGGTCTCTGCAGATACACACGGCTGGGAGGACAGCACCAGGACAAAGCTTCACTTGTGCCCACCCAACTCAGGTAATTATAAGGCAGTGGGTCATGACCAGCCATGAAATAGACCATCAGGAGGATTTACACTAAGCAAAATCTTCCTTGGTTCTGAAAAGTTCAGAGCGTCCTCAGTGTGGAATCAATAACTAACTATTAGCTCCTTCTGGAAGAACATGGGAGTGAGCCCTGGCTGGGTGCTGTTGTAGCCGAACATCACCTTTCTGCCTTCAGAAAATTTCTGATCCATATTTAGATCTGTAAGATGGCTGGAGTCTCTCTGAGCAGCCATCTGAAATGAGCATTTGCCTTAGAACAAATTCCTGGGCAGCTACCCTCCCTCTCCGCTCACCCAGGCTGAAAAAGGGATGTTTACATTGAACCCTTCCAGCCAGACCCCACATCTGCCCTTGGGAAAGTGCAGGGTCATGCTCTACCTTTGCTGAGCAGGAAAACAAGCAGCAAGATTTCCAACAGGATATTGCATCTATGAAATTCGCGTAACTAAATCCAGGACAAGGCCTTGAAAGTTTTAACCCAAATCTCTTAAAAACAGTTTAAAAGTTAACCTGTAGGTTCGCAGGACTTCCCATCTTCATGCAGTTTATAGCCAGCAGCACAGGAACACACAACCTTCTGCGGGGGCTGATGACTGCAAAAGTGCTTGCAGCCTCCATTTTTAATAGCACAAGTGAAGTCTGAAAGAAAATAAAATGAATCTGTGAGAGCTCTTTTGAAACAAAACTGGTCAGCAATCCCTGCTCATAATGAAGGAGCAGTGGGCACTTTTATGAGCAGGCAAGTTGAGGTGCTTATAGAGCCCCACAGAGCCCTGGCACAGCCCCCTGCCTCCAACAGCTGCGTGCTGGCTGAAATTTGGCAGCCTGACCCTACAGGACTCCTGCAAATATTTGGTAAAAGCCATGTGATTTCCCCACTTTTGTGCTTTTGGCAGTGGGGGAGAACACCCTGTATCAAATTGGAGCAAACCCTGCACCTAAGCAGGGCTTTGTGCTGGGATTATTGCTGAGCCCTAAACTTTAAGACAAGCCTTAAGTTCCTCCTGACGTACCAATCAGTCGGCACAGCCTGGCTTGAAGACCCATTTCAGCAGGATGTGTGATGAAACAAGTCCCAGCCTGAGGCAGAGTGAGACTTCCCTGACTTGCACCTGTCTTTTCCCACCCCACCCCTCACTCCTCTGTGGTGGGAACACCTTGGAGGTGGGAAACCACAAATCTGCAGAGGCCCTTGCAATTCTCAGTGAGTTTTCCAATAACTTCACAGCAGATTAACTCCACTCCTACTTCCTCAAGGACACCTCCCCTCCTGTAGCCATTTTAATGCCATCATTTACTATTTTTACAGAGCTCTTCTTCACGCCTCACTTCCAGCTCTATTTTTGCTCCTCACTTCCCTACAAAATCTGCAATGAGACTATTTAAATTTGATGCAACTTTGAAATGCTCTTTTTAACGTACACTCCTCTCTTGCCAGAGCAGAAATACAACTAGAAAGAGAATCTTTTATTAGTGCAGTGAGTCTAGCACATTATGCGAGTTGCACAGCCTCTGATTATATTATAAGAGCTGAATATCCCTCTTGCTTAAATTATCAGCTGTTTGGTTTTCATAAACTCCTCAACCCATCAGGAAAATATTTGCCTTTTATTTGCCTCCAGAATCAAGGTTGCTGCTGATAATTATAATTATGAATTAAGCAGAGTGCCATTGAGAGGAAGTCAGGATAATCCTGCCCTGCCCAGCGCCTGCTGCTCAGCCTGGCATGAGAAATGGAAAGGGAAGTGGGAGAATGGCAGTTCCATGGGTGGGGGGGGGGTGGTCTGTGGGAAACTGTGCTTTCAGGAGGTGAGCAGGTTGTCCCTGATTGAGCAGTCCCAGGAAGGCTTGTGCTGGGACAGAAAGGAAGGGCTCTGTGTCAACATTTGCCCTGGCAGCCACAGCTGAATACAAGACCTTGAGCCTGAGTCTCCACTGAGCCCTCCCTAAGAGCAGGTGCTCAGCAGAGGGGGAGCTGGGTATACCCACTGCTGCATCCCCAAGCACGTCCCCCTGCCACCCCCAGTGCCAACAGGCTGGATTTACACTGTCCTGCAGTGCCTTACAGCAAAGCACAGTGTGTCTCAAACAGCCGCACTTTGATCCCATGGGGTTTCCAGCAGAGCAATATGCAGTATAGCCCTGGTACGTACCTATCTCACAGTTCTTGCCTTCGTACCCAGCTGGGCACCAGCACACATAGGAATTGATTTCATCCTTGCAAACGGCTCCATTTTTGCATGGATTGGGGTTGCACTGGTCCCCATCTTGGAGAGAAGACAGAGGAGTTAACAGACATGAGGCTCCTCCACGGCTGGTGCCCACTGCTCTGTGCAAGCCAAACAAGAGACAGCAAAGCTTCCTTCTTTGTAATGGAGAGTAAATCAGACCCTGGCAGCCAAGTGTGCAACAGACAATGTCAGCATGGGGGAACAGCAGCAGCAGGGCTCTGCTGGAGTCCCAGCTGTGTCCCCTGTCCCCTGTGGGTTAATTCTGCTCCTTTCAGCAGAACCCCTCCTCAGTCACCCTCATGCAACATCTCAGCAGGACCTCATGTCTTGGCCAAATTAGACAAGTTTAGAGTGCTTTAGGTATCCTGATCTGGTTTGTTTTAACACTAACACTATTCTGTGAAAGTTTGGGTGTGGACAACTGTCTATGTGTTAGGATTAAGAGCCTTCCATGTTGCTTTTTCTTTCTCAGTCCTGTACTCCTATTACCTGGTCTAGATTTTTCCTCATGTGCCAGGGCTTTTATTTTCACAGCTGCCTACAGCTGAGAACCTGAGGCTTTAATGAAAATTTGGTGATCTAAAACTTTGGAAAAGCAAATCAGTGATGTTAAATGATGGTGGATACTCTTTGAAATGCTTGTGCCAAGGCAAGGAGAAGGGGCAAGGCCTTGCTGTGTTTGTGTCCTGCAAAGTGGCAGAACAGTGTGGCAGTTAATGGGGTTTTCAGGAATGGGCTGGAATGCAAAATACAAACAGGAACAAATTGTTTGGGCTTGTCTGAGTCCTGGTGTGGAGGTTTGCAGGTAGGGTGAGGACTACAGCTGTCATTGCTGCCTGGTGAGGGCAGCTGGGGCTTGGGTGCTGTGCAAGGGTGAGCTCCTATGGGCTGCACACTGGGAATAGCAGCTTGCACTCTGAACAACAAACCAGGCACCTCGGGGGGCATAGGAATGGATGGCATTCCTTATTTTTGATGGGCTAATTTGTTACAGTGGCAGGGAAACAAATGCAGTGTTGAGTTTCATCAGTTGTTTTTTCAGAGGACAGTCCTACAATGCAAATGTAACATTTTTATTTTATAGTCTGGACTGAGTAATCTGAATTATTTAAGGCTTTTTAGTGAGATGTTCTGGGCACTTTGCCAATCTATAAAACCATTCATTTATTGAAATGTCCTCAAAATTAGTTTCAGATGGTGTAGTGGGCATTGAAATCTTTCTGTTAAGGGACCAAGGAGTCATTGGGGATGGAGGCTGGAAAGGAAGAAGTAGATGTGGAAAGAAAACAGTGAAGTAAGGGTGTGAATTGCAAACAGCTGTTTGCTATGATCATGTTGAGGCTCCACTTTAATATGGCATTTCTAGGGATTCATGCTGTGCCTTCACAAGGCTGTGCCTTATCTGGAGATCTCTGCTTGAGAACAGAGCATTTGCTGTTTTCTGAAGGAGTGTTAATTATTGCTGTGGTATTTTACTCTGTGACACAGCTGAAACTGAAGCCCAGAGCGTGCCCTGGGCTCAATGAGATCTAGTAGTCTGCCTGAACTGGCTTTATTCTGTGAGGTTTTTGAAATTTGTTCAGAAAAGCCCTGCTTGAACAAATAAAATGCTAACACTTTTTTTTTTCTTTTTTTTCTTTTGGCTCGCCATTTCTATACCAATGGGACAGAGCCCAGGCTAGGTGCTGCAAGATTGGGAGTGCAAGGCTCTGACTGGCTCTGTCAGTACAGGTTCTGGATGCTGAAATACATTTGTTACAGTAACATCAGATCTTTATGCACTGAGAGAGGAATATTAAACATTAGAACATGAAGAAAGCAGCTCTTACCAATGTATGTTTGCCAAAACTGCATCTGCAAAGGGAAAAAAAGAAAAAGTTTCCTTTGTTTTCTAATTTCTGGGTGTTATCTGACTGAAGTAGTACCTGGATGGCTCCAAAGCTGAAGGAAAAACTTGCAGGGAAACCACCACCTCCATAATCCCAGTGGTGACTGATAAAGCTTTTAAAGCAGTTCCCCAGCCCATGTGATGGAGCACAATTGAGAATCGACCATGCCAGATGCTGCCCTTGGTCCTGTAAGTTTTCTCCTTGCTGTTCCCTCCTCTTGCTCCTCTGTGCTCCACCTGAAGGGCTGGTAGAGGTGTGGGCTGGAGGGAACAAGGTGCTGCCTTTTTGCAGCAGTATCAATACTCACAGTTTTCTCTTCATTTTCAAACACTTCTCGGGCTTCTTCATAGCTGCATTTTTCTTCTATGCACTCCCTCTCGAGGTTCCCAGGAATAACCTCCTCCAGCCTGTTGGAGTTGGCTCGCCTTTGCCTCTGCAGAACCGAGCTCGCCTCTTTGTTCTCAATGAACACTGAAATTGGGACAGGAATAGGGGCTGGGGCAGCTGGGATGGGCTGTCAGGGCTCTGTTCTCCACAAAACCAAGCCCTTTCCAGATGTGCACCCCCATTGCCCTGTGGCCAGAGATGTTTCAGGATTGTTATTGTGGGCCTGAGCTTTCTTTATTGCCCAACTTAAGTACAATCCAAAGGATCAAATCTGCAGAGCCAAATGTCAAAATAGTCAATAAGCAGAAATGACTGATGGCAAGAGGGTGATTGGGAGTGCTGAAGTTTGATGCTTAAAATACCTTAAAGCAGATGGTGTGAGAATCTCCCATCACAGATACACAGACTGCAATAAGCTGTTTGAGAGGGGAAAATAATAAGCTTTTTCATGCTGCTGCTTGGTGAGGTCTTTGGACACAGAAATTGTCCTCTTTGTCTGCCTGTGTTGGCTGTGAAAGGCCATTTGCCTCTGCAAGCAGCTGTGGGCCTTGGAAGTAAGGGCCCATTTCCTCCTCTCCCTATTTCTCATCCTTGCCCACGGCCCTGGGTCCCAGCATCTCCTGCAGGCAGGAGGGGTGATATGAGCCTTCCTCACCCTCTGGGGCACCTCCCAGCACTTGGGGGTGTTTGTATCCACCTTCAGCAGTGGCCACACTCCTGGGTAGGGCCACCAGCAAGAGCTGCTGGCACTGCAGGGACCCCAGTGCAGCTGGGATGGCCACAGTGGCCACCAGCCTTGCCATGGGGGCTGCCTGGGGAGGGGCAGTCCCATCATGGTGCTGCCATGGGTGTTGTCCTGGCAGGGCCATGGCAGCAGCAGGGACAGCAGCAGTAGCTGTCCTGTGGCAGCCCCTGGCAGGGTTTGCTCCTGACCCAGTGCTCCCTAAAACACATCATTCACCCAGGAGATGTCCCTGCTCTGCTTGCCCAACCTCTCCTCTCTCTCCACCGTCCCAGCATGTCCCTTTTTGTCACCAGATGGCAAGGCAGAGTGGTTCTGGGAGCCATGGTGGCCACCTGGGACACAGACCCTCATCTGGGGGCTCTGTGCAGGAAGGGCTGGGGCACTGTCAGACTGAGGGTGAGGGACAGCATGAGCTTGGCCAGGCAGGGAGAGAGGAGACCGAGGGACAAGCACCAGCCACCCATCCATCCCTTCTCACAGCTTGGTCCTACTCCTGATCCAGAGAGGCTCCCAGCCTTGCTAAGCCTGCAGAAGATGAGTTAGTGGAGCTCTCATGAGCCCAGGCAGGTTGGTCTGGTTGATGCCAGGCCACCTCAGTGGAAGGAGCCCCTTCACTTTCAGGTGACTCTGCAAGAGACTGACAACTCTCCTTCAGTTCCTCTCGGTGGGATGTGCCAGACACCTGCCACAATTAACCTGTTTAATGGAGAGAACTCAATGAATGCAGCTTTACCTTCCTTCAGATCCCTCTAGGTTTTCTCTATTGCTTACAGATCCCACATGCTGCTTGTACAAGCAAAACTTGATTTGGATTGAAGGCTGCAGGCCCTGTGGGGTGACAGGAATGGCACTCACCGAGCTGGAAACCATCCTCACACTGAGAATACACTGAAATACCATTTACCATCTCTTGAACCAGAATCTGAGAGAGTGAGACAGGTCTCTGGGCCAGGTGCTGGCAGGGCATACCTGTCCTGTCCACCCTGTTTTATAGGGGGTATGCCTGGGTGGCTGGTGGCAAAAATATGAGGTTCTCCTCACTTTTCATTGCTGAGCAAATATTTTGGAAAGAGCCTTTTTTAACCTGTTTCCAGCAGTGTTTTAATGAAAGAAGAAAGGGCAGCCTTGCAGCAAACAGGAACTCACACTGGATGTGAACCGGCCTCTGCTGGAACTGTTGCTGCTACAGATAAATCAAGCAACAGCCTGCATTACTGTGTGTGATTGCCCACATCCATCAACTGCTCTATCTTGTCTCCAGCTTTGGCTCCATTCTACAGTCTTTGTTAAAATCACGCTGGGTTTGGCTTTAAACAATCCTCACAGTGGCAAATCCAATGAGTGTTTTATGGAGGTGAGCACTTGTTTGTTCTCCAGGACAAAGTGATGGCACACAAAGAGGTGTGACTGTCACTCCACCAGCAGCGCTCTGCCCTTTTCCCCTTCTGTGAGAGCCTTCTAAAATGGCTGAATGGTTCTCTGAAAGCTTAAAGATGCAAAAAACCAAGAAAAATTCCATTCTTAAAAGTAATCTGTGACACATGCTGTATAAAATCAGCATAAAAGCTATTATTTCATTCCCCCAGAAAAGAGCCAGAGCTTTAAAGAGGAGCTATAAAATGCAGCAATGCCTCTGAGCTGTTGTCTCCCACAAGACTGCACAAGCTGTCACCCTACCAAGTGACAAACTGTCCCTTTGCCAGTGCCTGCAACCCAGAAGTGAAGGGTTTGCTCGATTTTAAATGAACTCACCTGTATTTTCACCACCAAG
>VWYE01007845.1:15502-39049 GCA_013398995.1 Alaudala cheleensis
TTAGGATTAAGAGCCTTCCATGTTGCTTTTTCTTTCTCAGTCCTGTACTCCTATTACCTGGTCTAGATTTTTCCTCATGTGCCAGGGCTTTTATTTTCACAGCTGCCTACAGCTGAGAACCTGAGGCTTTAATGAAAATTTGGTGATCTAAAACTTTGGAAAAGCAAATCAGTGATGTTAAATGATGGTGGATACTCTTTGAAATGCTTGTGCCAAGGCAAGGAGAAGGGGCAAGGCCTTGCTGTGTTTGTGTCCTGCAAAGTGGCAGAACAGTGTGGCAGTTAATGGGGTTTTCAGGAATGGGCTGGAATGCAAAATACAAACAGGAACAAATTGTTTGGGCTTGTCTGAGTCCTGGTGTGGAGGTTTGCAGGTAGGGTGAGGACTACAGCTGTCATTGCTGCCTGGTGAGGGCAGCTGGGGCTTGGGTGCTGTGCAAGGGTGAGCTCCTATGGGCTGCACACTGGGAATAGCAGCTTGCACTCTGAACAACAAACCAGGCACCTCGGGGGGCATAGGAATGGATGGCATTCCTTATTTTTGATGGGCTAATTTGTTACAGTGGCAGGGAAACAAATGCAGTGTTGAGTTTCATCAGTTGTTTTTTCAGAGGACAGTCCTACAATGCAAATGTAACATTTTTATTTTATAGTCTGGACTGAGTAATCTGAATTATTTAAGGCTTTTTAGTGAGATGTTCTGGGCACTTTGCCAATCTATAAAACCATTCATTTATTGAAATGTCCTCAAAATTAGTTTCAGATGGTGTAGTGGGCATTGAAATCTTTCTGTTAAGGGACCAAGGAGTCATTGGGGATGGAGGCTGGAAAGGAAGAAGTAGATGTGGAAAGAAAACAGTGAAGTAAGGGTGTGAATTGCAAACAGCTGTTTGCTATGATCATGTTGAGGCTCCACTTTAATATGGCATTTCTAGGGATTCATGCTGTGCCTTCACAAGGCTGTGCCTTATCTGGAGATCTCTGCTTGAGAACAGAGCATTTGCTGTTTTCTGAAGGAGTGTTAATTATTGCTGTGGTATTTTACTCTGTGACACAGCTGAAACTGAAGCCCAGAGCGTGCCCTGGGCTCAATGAGATCTAGTAGTCTGCCTGAACTGGCTTTATTCTGTGAGGTTTTTGAAATTTGTTCAGAAAAGCCCTGCTTGAACAAATAAAATGCTAACACTTTTTTTTTTCTTTTTTTTCTTTTGGCTCGCCATTTCTATACCAATGGGACAGAGCCCAGGCTAGGTGCTGCAAGATTGGGAGTGCAAGGCTCTGACTGGCTCTGTCAGTACAGGTTCTGGATGCTGAAATACATTTGTTACAGTAACATCAGATCTTTATGCACTGAGAGAGGAATATTAAACATTAGAACATGAAGAAAGCAGCTCTTACCAATGTATGTTTGCCAAAACTGCATCTGCAAAGGGAAAAAAAGAAAAAGTTTCCTTTGTTTTCTAATTTCTGGGTGTTATCTGACTGAAGTAGTACCTGGATGGCTCCAAAGCTGAAGGAAAAACTTGCAGGGAAACCACCACCTCCATAATCCCAGTGGTGACTGATAAAGCTTTTAAAGCAGTTCCCCAGCCCATGTGATGGAGCACAATTGAGAATCGACCATGCCAGATGCTGCCCTTGGTCCTGTAAGTTTTCTCCTTGCTGTTCCCTCCTCTTGCTCCTCTGTGCTCCACCTGAAGGGCTGGTAGAGGTGTGGGCTGGAGGGAACAAGGTGCTGCCTTTTTGCAGCAGTATCAATACTCACAGTTTTCTCTTCATTTTCAAACACTTCTCGGGCTTCTTCATAGCTGCATTTTTCTTCTATGCACTCCCTCTCGAGGTTCCCAGGAATAACCTCCTCCAGCCTGTTGGAGTTGGCTCGCCTTTGCCTCTGCAGAACCGAGCTCGCCTCTTTGTTCTCAATGAACACTGAAATTGGGACAGGAATAGGGGCTGGGGCAGCTGGGATGGGCTGTCAGGGCTCTGTTCTCCACAAAACCAAGCCCTTTCCAGATGTGCACCCCCATTGCCCTGTGGCCAGAGATGTTTCAGGATTGTTATTGTGGGCCTGAGCTTTCTTTATTGCCCAACTTAAGTACAATCCAAAGGATCAAATCTGCAGAGCCAAATGTCAAAATAGTCAATAAGCAGAAATGACTGATGGCAAGAGGGTGATTGGGAGTGCTGAAGTTTGATGCTTAAAATACCTTAAAGCAGATGGTGTGAGAATCTCCCATCACAGATACACAGACTGCAATAAGCTGTTTGAGAGGGGAAAATAATAAGCTTTTTCATGCTGCTGCTTGGTGAGGTCTTTGGACACAGAAATTGTCCTCTTTGTCTGCCTGTGTTGGCTGTGAAAGGCCATTTGCCTCTGCAAGCAGCTGTGGGCCTTGGAAGTAAGGGCCCATTTCCTCCTCTCCCTATTTCTCATCCTTGCCCACGGCCCTGGGTCCCAGCATCTCCTGCAGGCAGGAGGGGTGATATGAGCCTTCCTCACCCTCTGGGGCACCTCCCAGCACTTGGGGGTGTTTGTATCCACCTTCAGCAGTGGCCACACTCCTGGGTAGGGCCACCAGCAAGAGCTGCTGGCACTGCAGGGACCCCAGTGCAGCTGGGATGGCCACAGTGGCCACCAGCCTTGCCATGGGGGCTGCCTGGGGAGGGGCAGTCCCATCATGGTGCTGCCATGGGTGTTGTCCTGGCAGGGCCATGGCAGCAGCAGGGACAGCAGCAGTAGCTGTCCTGTGGCAGCCCCTGGCAGGGTTTGCTCCTGACCCAGTGCTCCCTAAAACACATCATTCACCCAGGAGATGTCCCTGCTCTGCTTGCCCAACCTCTCCTCTCTCTCCACCGTCCCAGCATGTCCCTTTTTGTCACCAGATGGCAAGGCAGAGTGGTTCTGGGAGCCATGGTGGCCACCTGGGACACAGACCCTCATCTGGGGGCTCTGTGCAGGAAGGGCTGGGGCACTGTCAGACTGAGGGTGAGGGACAGCATGAGCTTGGCCAGGCAGGGAGAGAGGAGACCGAGGGACAAGCACCAGCCACCCATCCATCCCTTCTCACAGCTTGGTCCTACTCCTGATCCAGAGAGGCTCCCAGCCTTGCTAAGCCTGCAGAAGATGAGTTAGTGGAGCTCTCATGAGCCCAGGCAGGTTGGTCTGGTTGATGCCAGGCCACCTCAGTGGAAGGAGCCCCTTCACTTTCAGGTGACTCTGCAAGAGACTGACAACTCTCCTTCAGTTCCTCTCGGTGGGATGTGCCAGACACCTGCCACAATTAACCTGTTTAATGGAGAGAACTCAATGAATGCAGCTTTACCTTCCTTCAGATCCCTCTAGGTTTTCTCTATTGCTTACAGATCCCACATGCTGCTTGTACAAGCAAAACTTGATTTGGATTGAAGGCTGCAGGCCCTGTGGGGTGACAGGAATGGCACTCACCGAGCTGGAAACCATCCTCACACTGAGAATACACTGAAATACCATTTACCATCTCTTGAACCAGAATCTGAGAGAGTGAGACAGGTCTCTGGGCCAGGTGCTGGCAGGGCATACCTGTCCTGTCCACCCTGTTTTATAGGGGGTATGCCTGGGTGGCTGGTGGCAAAAATATGAGGTTCTCCTCACTTTTCATTGCTGAGCAAATATTTTGGAAAGAGCCTTTTTTAACCTGTTTCCAGCAGTGTTTTAATGAAAGAAGAAAGGGCAGCCTTGCAGCAAACAGGAACTCACACTGGATGTGAACCGGCCTCTGCTGGAACTGTTGCTGCTACAGATAAATCAAGCAACAGCCTGCATTACTGTGTGTGATTGCCCACATCCATCAACTGCTCTATCTTGTCTCCAGCTTTGGCTCCATTCTACAGTCTTTGTTAAAATCACGCTGGGTTTGGCTTTAAACAATCCTCACAGTGGCAAATCCAATGAGTGTTTTATGGAGGTGAGCACTTGTTTGTTCTCCAGGACAAAGAGGTGTGACTGTCACTCCACCAGCAGTGCTCTGCCCTTTTCCCTTTCTGTGTGAGCCTTCTAAAATGGCTGAATCGAGCACTGAAAGCCTAAAGATGCAAAAAAAAATCCCAGAAAAACTCCATCCTTAAAATTAATCCCTATAACACATGCTGTATAAAATCAGCATAGAAGCTATTATTTCATTCCCCCAGAAAAGAGCCAGAGCTTTAAAGAGGAGCTATAAAATGCAGCAATGCCTCTGAGCTGTTGTCTCCCACAAGACTGCACAAGCTGTCACCCTACCAAGTGACAAACTGTCCCTTTGCCAGTGCCTGCAACCCAGAAGTGAAGGGTTTGCTCGATTTTAAATGAACTCACCTGTATTTTCACCACCAAGACAAGCTCCCAGAAGACACATGGAGAGTATGAGGGAGAGATTTGCCATCTTCTCCCCACTACCCACACCTCTCGCTGACAGCTGGTTCGGGCGGCGGAGCTCAGTCAATAGTTCCAAAGTGCAAGTGCTTGTTTACTGACTCTGGGTAACCCTTGAATTTAAGGTCCCCAGATGTTCCAGTGCCCAGCAAAGCCAAATGGATGTTTTGCCACCCTTAGGGCATGGGAATGCCACGGTGTGTTCCGTGGCACTGGGGGTGTTCACAGGCTGGCAAATGCCACTTGCAGGGACGGGGATGTGCCCTGCTGGATGTGCTGCTGTCTCCCAGGTTGCAGCACCATCAATTGCTCTGAGGCTACAGTGGACCTTGGGTGGGTTTTAAAGCTTTTGCTCGAGCTTATGGACCATAAATTCTGCGCACTCCATCCAGAAAATTAGGAACATTCCTTTGTGAGGCAAGAGGCACAGACATTTATGGTTCATGGTGTTTGGAGTCACCTCTATGTGCAACACAGACCCAGCAGCTGCAGGTGAAGAGGAGATGCTGAATATTAGTTGCAGCCTCATGAGGTATGTCTTGTCTAGGTGTAAAAAATCCTTTATCTTCCTTTTCTTGAGCAAACAAAAGGCCCTGAAAACTATAATTCATCTTGTTTCTTCTTGCTCCATTTGAAATGATCTTTATTCATCACTGACACTAGCTTTTGTTATCAAATTTCTGTGGTTGATAAATGAGTTAGGATGAGGTAATGTGCTGTTGATGTAAATTGAATGCAAAGTGAAGAAGGTAATGATCGCCTCTCATTTTCTGTGCATAAGGAAATGCAAATATGAGAAAATAAATTGAGCTAAAATGCTGAAACAATACATCTCCTATCAATAAATAGGAGTGTGGAGAATGGCCTGCCATAACAAAGGATAATTAGAATCTCATTACTGTAAATATTTTACTTTAGAACACAGGTCAAATTATTTTAGGCTTATGGTGCATATTTCACATGTAATAGTTTTTGCAACATTATTGCCAGTTAATCTTCCCAGAGAATGCCAACATCATTAGAATAAACATGGCTATTAATACAAATAATTTCTATTGTTTACTACTATTGCTGTCAACTTATGGAGCACAAATTTAAGAGCAAAGGGCTTCTTTTTATTTATTTTGCAAACAAATCCTCAGAATTGTGATCCCAACAGGGGCCCTTCAGAGATGAGAGCTTTGTTGTTTAGGTGGGTGACATCGATCAGATCTGGATGTATTTTGACTTAGTGTTCAATGTTCTCAAAAGAAGAGTGTTTAAAATAACACCCAAGTGATGTTCCTTCCTATTAAATAGGCTTGCTGTAGCATTGAGCTGTTAGGAGATGTCTCTGCTGGTTTGATGTGGTTTGGGCTTTTTTATTGAAATATCCCCTTTTTTGTTGGAACAGAAGCAAGCCACACATGATTGCTGGGCCTGTGCTTGTGCCCAAGGCAGAGGGAGCTGGCAGGGCTGCAGGGCAGCTGGTTCCTGGCAGGGTCACCCCCTCTGACCTGGGGGCTGCCCCTCCTTCAGAGGAGCTCTCTGCTGCCAAGGGAAGCTTGTGAGAAGTCAGAACCGGAAATCTATTTCCATTTTTATCTGATAGATTTTTTTTTTAAATGTGCTCTGGCTGCACTGATCAATAATGTTAAATAGCCTGATGGCTTGAGGATCTTGTTAAAGCATTGTTCATATTCTCCCTTGTCTCCAAATACACTCTTTTAAGTGAAAAATCCTCACTCAAAACCTGAAGCAATTTGCCCTTGCCCTCTAGACAGCTGTGGTAAGTAATCTTTCCTTAACCAAGAGCAAACAAGCTATTTCTAAAAAAAATAAAAAACAAAAAACAAAAAAACCAACAAAACAGGGTAAGTAATGCTTGATCTTTATTTTTTCTTATTTTTTATGTGATTACTTTGGAGTCACTAGCTTTTTCTGCAGCTCTGATTGTGGGACATGATGTAAACCTGAAGTCAGCACAGCCATGGGGTCCCTGGCAGTGCTGTCACTCTGCTGTAATGATTAACATCCTGAAAAAAGTGCCAGCCCTGGCATAAGTCCCACAGCCGCCCAGACACTCAGGTGTGTTTGGCCATCAGAGGTACCAGTGACCTGCCCCAGGTGAGGCTGTTCCCTGAGCTTTCCAGGTGGGCTTTAGGAGCCCTCCTCCCCATGGTTCTGGGCTGGTGGCATCACAGGCACACTGAGATGCTGCTGCTGACTTCAGCTCTGTGCTGTGAGAGGGGATTTAGGCCAAAGGAGGTGTCTGGTGATGTGAAATAGTGTCAAGGATCAAGTTTTCAGTGCTGGCAGCTGGTACAGGCTCAGTGTTGCCTCTGCCATCTCACAAAGCCTCTCCTCTCCTTATCAATCTCAGGGCTTTCAGCTTTGAGTTGGGCACTTTTCCTCTGCTTTTATGATTCAATAATTGTGCCAAGAAAAAGGTCCCTTGCTGAATTCCCTCTAGATCCATCCATTGCAGTTAGCACATAGCTCCATCCCTCCCATTTTATTCTGTTTTTAATTAGACTCCTGAACAGGAGCACAGAGCAAACTCTGCTTTCATCTGGGAGGTCCTGTGGCTCTGAAATATTTACAGGAAGTAAATAACTGTCAGAAAGTAAATAAGTTCCTGACTCTACATGAGTGTAAAGGTGCTTTGAAATAGTCTCATTCAAATAAAAGCTCTTCATGTTGAGTGGTAGTAAGAAAACAGCAACACAGGCAAAAAATACCCAGTGAAGAAGATAAACACAATTACTAATTTGTGGAGCAGCATGTTTCACAGTTGCAGCTTTAGTATCTTTCTTTGCAGTTTGATTTAAAATAGGCCAGATTAAAAGGAAATCTGGATTTGGTTTGGTCATCATCTTTTCAGAAAGCAGAGTGCAAGCGTGGGTAGACACAGTGTGCTGCTGAAGCCACTCTAAATTTAGAATTCACCATCTCCACTTCAAACTCTGGATAAAGCAATGAAAAAAAGCTCAGCTCTTGCAGGTTTTGATGGGTCAGGTAGATCACCAGGCTCAAACATCAGTGTACAAAGCAAGAGCTGAATTTAATATAAGTTGAAAATCTGGCTTGCTGCTGTGTCTTGGCATGAGATGACACAACGCCTGTCAGGTCAGGCACGTGTGTGAGATAGAGGCTTGTCCAGCCCCAGCCTTGCATCCAGCTGAGCTTGATTCCTTCTTCACTGACAGGGGAGGATTCATTGTGCCTTGCTCTGATGCCTATTGTTGGAGGAGAGAGGTGTCTCTCTCTTTCTTTCCTTTTCTGTTGACTAGAAAAGCAGCCTCAACTGACAGATCACATTATATACATCAAACTTTGTTTTTGGATAGTTCAAACTATGAAATGAGTCTCAAGCAGCACATCCAAACCCACCATAGCCAAAGCTCCTGCACTTAACACTGAGCTTAAAGTAATAACTGCCAGTGTTCTTGTTCTGCCCATATTCTAAGTCAACATTTGTGGCTATTCCCTTGTTCCTTTTCTTTGCCTCAACCATATTGCATCTGTAGTTTTTATCTTCTCCTTGTCTCAGGGCATCCTTGAAAGCATTCAGTTTCCCCACCTCCCTTTCCTCCTGCTCTTTATAGTGTGCCTTCTTGCCCTTTAGGAACAAAACTGTCTGTGGTATCAATACTAAAATCCAAGGGAAGGATGTGTAGAAAAGACAAATGGATATTTCTTAGCTGTGCATCCCTAATTGACACCACCAGCCAGCTCCCTAAGTCACAGGTACTTGAAGCAGTGGCCCTCAAAGCTTGCTCTCTGCTTAATAAATGTGGTCTTAGAACATCCCCTTCCAGCTGATGGACTTCAGAGGCAGCTGGAGATGCTGAGAGACCTCCCAGGGTTATTGGACCTGCTGCAAGAGGCAGTGACAGTGGAGATTCAGAGAGGGACTCCACAGACTCCACTGTCCACTCACATCAACACACATGATGAATGAGCCCATGGCTCTAGTTCCAGAGGGAGACACTGCCATTTTTCTCCTGAAATCCCTGGCCTGTCGGAGCTGTGTGATATGATGAACAGTTAAGAATGAATTGGTGTTTTTAGTAAATGTGACCTACTTGGGTTTTCTCTTCTGACCCAGTGCCCTGGAGTGCTTTTCCTGCTAACAGTGTTCACTAATGGATGCTCTGATTTGCCAGTTCTCAGAGCCAGCAGAGCTCTGCTCTGAAGAGTAATTTGCAGCCAAATTCACCAGGAGAGGCAGCCAAACTCCTCTGTGCTGCTTGGGCACTACTTTGAAAGTTCAGGAAGGATGGCAGCTGGATACCCAGGGGGGCTTCAAAGGGGTGATTTTCACTGGTGTACAGGGCAGGCACCTCTGTGCTGATGTGAAGATCTGTCATGGCCCTTTGCAGGCGAATATTCCATTCTCTGGTGCAAAGCAGGTACCAAAGTTTGGGTTCATCCTCCTGGATTTAATCATTTGCACTAGTGCAAGGCCAGGAGACAAAACTGATCTGTCGGCACAGGAATTAATAAAATACATACCACCCCCCAAGGGCTGGAGGTGAGCAAAACTGACCCTCAGGCCTCTGTATTCTCTGCTCCAGGTTTAAAATACTGCTGCCAGGTAAATGTGAAGAATGAAGCTCAATGCTTGTAAATACTTTTGACCTATGCCCTGGCTGTGGGTAATTTACAACACACCTGAAAATCTCATCTGGGTTATGTCCAATTCATAGAAGTTTATTTCCAAGGTGATTGTTTATAGACTGACTTCCTGACTCCTGGGTTTTTTGTGGAAATGTCTGAATATCAGCTCTCTGAGCAATCCCCATAAAATTAAAATTTTCAATTTTAATGGTGAATAAACAGTTTAAGGGAAATGAAATATTATCCAACAAATCCTTCCTTTCACTTAAAGCTCTGAAACTTTAAATATTTATTAGCAGTGTCTTGGCTCTGCAGCAATATTAGAAGGCTCAGCACCATTCTAAGGAAGGAAACAATCCATTTGATTAAAAATGAACAGAAAATGCCACTTCAGATTACAGTGTTGGGAAAAATGATTGGCGCTTTCGTCTCCTCTGTAGTAGAGCCAGAAACAGAGTTTGGGTTTGTTTCCTCCTTTAAACCTCCTTTGCCTTACAAATTTTTTGTGTTTTTTTATCATGGCTTGTCCCTGTTGGAGCGGTGCTGGTATTTCTATGGGCAGATCCATCAATTGCTCTCCATATTGAGTTCTTCATGTGCTTTATGTTTTTCATTTGTAGATGTGGGACCTTTGGGGGCTTATTCTATTTTAGGTTCTGTTTTTCCCTTTAGCTGGGTAGGAAACAGCCTGCTGTAATCTCAGAGGACAATAATTTAAGGTTTGGGAAATCTGAGGAAACTTTTTCTCCCCTAATACCTGTACTTTTTCTTCCTTAATAAAACAAAAACAGTTTTAGAACTTTCAAAGACTTCTATACACAGCCGTGAATGGAAGCAAGTTGTTTTTATTGAATAGGATTTCAAACTGCACAATGTCCCCCCTCCAAAATCTGCTATTTCAGCTTGTGAAGTCACCCCCTCCTCCCATCTGAAGGGCCCAGCTCCCTCCTACTGGTGCCAGAAGACCCTGGATTCTGGGAACTGAGCCCTCTGCTAGAAGGGCTGCTGCAGTCAGGCTTCATGGAAAAGATAAGGTGGCAGAAAATTGTTGATGGCAGAATGAAGGAAAACAAATTATCATGCCTGAAATCAAATGTGTTTTAATTAATGCTTCTAATCTGTCTAGTGAAAGATCTAAATGCCATTTGTGCCTTCATTTCTGCTCTAAACAGTGACAAACTCGTCAGAGACAAAAAAATTGTGATGTGTGCCACTAAAGCTAAAATATACCAGAAGTGGAGTAATTCGGGAAAGAATTCCATTGTGGGAAACCTTCTGTAGTCCTGAGGTTCTTGTATCACATCCCACCTCTGAGGGCTTTGAATGCCACTGGGTTTTTTACTGGGATTTGTACTTGCTCCCAGTCAGACAGTCTGAGCACTCCTGCAGAACCCTCCTCACCTTCCCAGTCCTGTCTCTCCCCTCTCCTTGTGTGCTCCAGCAGGGAAAGATCTGGCTGTGGATTTGCTCTGCAGGCAGCTTCCTGCAAAGCCACCACCACCATCCAGCCTGGGGATGGGGAAAGCTTTGTCTTTATCTGGAGGAGGAGGAGGTTGAGCCATCCAGAAGGCAATTTATTCTGAGTTAAATCTGAGTAACACCTTTTCCCCAGCACAGGCTCTGTAGAAGCCTAAGCAAGATGAGCTGGCAAAGAACTTTATTTTTCATGTCCATTCAGTTTTTCCTTCTCTTTTCCTCTTAAAAGTTACAAAATACCAAACTACAGAAAAGAGCAAATCTGCATCTTGCCAGTGTGTGCATAGTTTGCAGGTTGGAGACATTCTACAAGGCTGAGACAAGGTCTTGTTGGGGGTTTTGTTTGGCTTTTTTAAACCCAAATTTTGTGTCCTGCAGGAGGAAGGGAACAGTGATTTAAGAGCAGAAGAGTTTAAAGCAATAATAAATAAACAGGGGCTAGGATTTAAAGGCAAGTTCCTCAACTGAGAGAAAGAGAAGAGTTTGGAAACTGCCCAGTAGCAGCAGAGATGGGGGACAGGTAAGGAAAAAGTGGTTTAAAAAAACAACTTTAAAGTAAAACCTGCTAAAAGCAACTGGTGGGGACAGCAAGGCAACCTGGGACTGGGGTGGAAGGGGGCAAAGCTGTACCTCTGATCACAAAGTGCAAGGTTTATCTGGGCTACTGCCCTGAGACCATTAAGGGAAGACTTTTTGGATGGAAAGATCCACTCCCAGCTGGAGCAGTGGTCCAAGCCCTTGCAGGTGACACACGTTGAGTAAAGCAAAAATGGGAATACAGCTCTTTGATTTTGCCGAAGCCCCAGAGCACCTCAGTCTCTTACTTTTGATCTTTAAGAGGAGCTGATTGCATGTCCTTCAGGCCTTTGCTCCTCAGCTGTAGGAATAAAACCTCTGTGAGCTGAGCTGGTTGCTGATTTTCCTCTAGGTGCAGAAACGGCATCAGAATCTGATAAAAGATTTATTCTAGTTGGGGTCTTCCTGGAGCACTTTCTCACACATCTCTTGAGGAGATGCAAATGTTCTGTATGATCTGGATGACATGACCAATCTCATTGCTGGTTGATTATTGCAGATGAGAGGAAACTTTGAACTGAAAGCCTTTCTGAAAAGGTATCAATTGTTTTTCCCATCCTGCAAATTTGATGCATCTTGGTTCTGCTGGTGCTTAAATGTGTGAATAATCTGTCAAGAGCCTCAAACATTTCTCTCTTTTCCATTACAGAGAATATGGCAGATCTCTGTAATCTTCTGTCCTATAGCCTCTGTGGTACATTTAACAGCAGAAAACAACCAGTGCCTTAAAATAAAAATGAATTTAGGTTTGCATTAGGATGCAGAGCGAAGGAGTTATTTTTGTTGCTGTTTTCTTTTTCTGCCTTTTTTTTTTACCTGCTCCGAATAGAGATTCTTTTAAGTCTTTGGTGTTTATGCTTCAAGCTAATGCAAATGGAACAGTGACTAAACCTGCTGGGTTTTGAATGTATGCAGAGAATCACANTAAAACAAATTATCATGCCTGAAATCAAATGTGTTTTAATTAATGCTTCTAATCTGTCTAGTGAAAGATCTAAATGCCATTTGTGCCTTCATTTCTGCTCTAAACAGTGACAAACTCGTCAGAGACAAAAAAATTGTGATGTGTGCCACTAAAGCTAAAATATACCAGAAGTGGAGTAATTCGGGAAAGAATTCCATTGTGGGAAACCTTCTGTAGTCCTGAGGTTCTTGTATCACATCCCACCTCTGAGGGCTTTGAATGCCACTGGGTTTTTTACTGGGATTTGTACTTGCTCCCAGTCAGACAGTCTGAGCACTCCTGCAGAACCCTCCTCACCTTCCCAGTCCTGTCTCTCCCCTCTCCTTGTGTGCTCCAGCAGGGAAAGATCTGGCTGTGGATTTGCTCTGCAGGCAGCTTCCTGCAAAGCCACCACCACCATCCAGCCTGGGGATGGGGAAAGCTTTGTCTTTATCTGGAGGAGGAGGAGGTTGAGCCATCCAGAAGGCAATTTATTCTGAGTTAAATCTGAGTAACACCTTTTCCCCAGCACAGGCTCTGTAGAAGCCTAAGCAAGATGAGCTGGCAAAGAACTTTATTTTTCATGTCCATTCAGTTTTTCCTTCTCTTTTCCTCTTAAAAGTTACAAAATACCAAACTACAGAAAAGAGCAAATCTGCATCTTGCCAGTGTGTGCATAGTTTGCAGGTTGGAGACATTCTACAAGGCTGAGACAAGGTCTTGTTGGGGGTTTTGTTTGGCTTTTTTAAACCCAAATTTTGTGTCCTGCAGGAGGAAGGGAACAGTGATTTAAGAGCAGAAGAGTTTAAAGCAATAATAAATAAACAGGGGCTAGGATTTAAAGGCAAGTTCCTCAACTGAGAGAAAGAGAAGAGTTTGGAAACTGCCCAGTAGCAGCAGAGATGGGGGACAGGTAAGGAAAAAGTGGTTTAAAAAAACAACTTTAAAGTAAAACCTGCTAAAAGCAACTGGTGGGGACAGCAAGGCAACCTGGGACTGGGGTGGAAGGGGGCAAAGCTGTACCTCTGATCACAAAGTGCAAGGTTTATCTGGGCTACTGCCCTGAGACCATTAAGGGAAGACTTTTTGGATGGAAAGATCCACTCCCAGCTGGAGCAGTGGTCCAAGCCCTTGCAGGTGACACACGTTGAGTAAAGCAAAAATGGGAATACAGCTCTTTGATTTTGCCGAAGCCCCAGAGCACCTCAGTCTCTTACTTTTGATCTTTAAGAGGAGCTGATTGCATGTCCTTCAGGCCTTTGCTCCTCAGCTGTAGGAATAAAACCTCTGTGAGCTGAGCTGGTTGCTGATTTTCCTCTAGGTGCAGAAACGGCATCAGAATCTGATAAAAGATTTATTCTAGTTGGGGTCTTCCTGGAGCACTTTCTCACACATCTCTTGAGGAGATGCAAATGTTCTGTATGATCTGGATGACATGACCAATCTCATTGCTGGTTGATTATTGCAGATGAGAGGAAACTTTGAACTGAAAGCCTTTCTGAAAAGGTATCAATTGTTTTTCCCATCCTGCAAATTTGATGCATCTTGGTTCTGCTGGTGCTTAAATGTGTGAATAATCTGTCAAGAGCCTCAAACATTTCTCTCTTTTCCATTACAGAGAATATGGCAGATCTCTGTAATCTTCTGTCCTATAGCCTCTGTGGTACATTTAACAGCAGAAAACAACCAGTGCCTTAAAATAAAAATGAATTTAGGTTTGCATTAGGATGCAGAGCGAAGGAGTTATTTTTGTTGCTGTTTTCTTTTTCTGCCTTTTTTTTTTACCTGCTCCGAATAGAGATTCTTTTAAGTCTTTGGTGTTTATGCTTCAAGCTAATGCAAATGGAACAGTGACTAAACCTGCTGGGTTTTGAATGTATGCAGAGAATCACAAATTTTATGGATTGTTTATGTTATCTAAAAGAAATCTCAAAGAATTAGATCAAGTAGTGAATTATAGAGGGAAAAATTTCCTTCCTACCATTGTGGGTTAAGGGAAATGTAATCCACTTAAAGAAGCTCAGTGTAGTATTTTGAGGTGAACTTACAAGTTTAGTTGATGAAAACACTTGGGTTGATACAACAGAATATATATAGACTTAATCAAGATAAATAATTTTGTATCTCAGAGTCCTTCATATTAAGTAACTGGAGAGCACAAAAATAAATAAGGTATGTGTAAGTGGGATTTAAAACTGTCTACCTCATGATCCTCAAAATGACCATTGTCAGCTGCTGGCACAGTAGGTGCTCTCCAAAGCTCACCTTTTCTCCCTTTCCATGGTGCAAATCAGCCGACCGAAATGGCACTGGCAGGGGATTCCAGCCCACAAATCAGGGGAGTGCCACGGGGAGAGAGGGCAAAGGATGAGCCCTGGGAAAAAATTCTGAATATGAGTTCACCTATAGCCAACATGTGAGTGTGGTCCTTGATCACATATACTTTGGAGAGGGAACAGAGCCTCTGTGCAATAATTGCTGTATGAAGAGTCTGTCTAGGCCAGCAGTTCAAAAACGTTTGGGGTTAATCAGGGTCTCCTCTAAGAAGGGTAACAAAAATAATGGCTGGATTTATTAACACACCTTGTGAGAAACTTGATCAATTTGCTTAGCTATTAAAATAACAGGTTTTTTGTTAACCAAGGCGAGTGAACTTTCCACATTTGGAACAAAAGGTTGTAAGGGGAGCCCTTTCAACAGAGCAGAATAAGCTCTAATCACGTTCTGGAAGTTGAAAAGAAGCCTCTTCACTCAAGAAATACAAGTGAATGGTCACTGGGACAATAACAGAGGTCGTGCTCAAGTACCAGTGCTGCAGAATTCTAGATGCATTTAGCATTGATGTGGAATTAAAAAATGATGCATTGGGATGACCTGTGGCTCCTGCTGTGCAGTTTAGCTCAGAGTTTCAAATCAATTCTTTCATGGCAATTAGTTTACCCTGTGGCAGGGGAAGAGTCCCAAGACCCCTCTGAATTAGTCCCACTAATCTGTCTGAACATCTGAAATGTAACAGTCTGGGGGAAATTGTTTCCAGCAGCATCCTGGAGACAGAAACCCTGCCCTATGGTCTCTGTGAAAAGCAATCAGCATCTTCAGCAGTCTGCCCAATCAAAGCTTTAGATTTTTTTCTGTATCACATTGTCTTTGCACAGAGTGAAGAACAAAGGATGCTTTTGAAATAGGAACTCTATTTCTTATTCAACGTTCAGGCCTGAAAGTTGATGAAAACAGCAGCAATTAGAGCGGGTGAGAGTGAGTAAGGTGCGTCTTCCACTTCATTTAGTAGAGAAACTGAGTTGTCTCCCTCTAGGCACTTGTCTTGCAGCCTGTGTGACTGCAGATGGCTGGCACTTTGAAGGAAGCCTGTAGTTTAGAAGCAACTCTGAATCATCCTGCCTGCTTTTCTTGGCATAACACCACTCTCCCGTGCTGCTCTGCAGAGGTCAGTGTTGATGGCTTTCTCTCTGACTGGCAGCACCAGTGAGCCGAGCTTGGGGGCTGATGGAGGGGCCTGGGAGCAGGGGAGAGGTTCTGGGGCTGCCTCAGCCCCTTTGGCACAGAGCACTCCCTACCTGCTGCCCCTGCTCCCTCCTCAGCCCTCTGCAGTCACTGTCAGGGGAGCACCTCTCTTGCACTCCTTGCCCTCAAGATCAAAGCTGTGATGTGTGTCACTGTTGCAGGGGGAAGCTGAATATTTAGTGGGAATAAGACAAATGTGAGGGCTCAGCTCTGGCTTGATAGCTTGGGGTGATTTGTGTAGATTTCTCTGTGCAGTATGGAAGGGTGTTGGATTGTTTTACCTCCACATAGAGCCACAGTGCCCAGCCTTGAGGTCCCAAATGGGCTCCAAAATGCACCACCATTCCCAATATTGTAATGATTGCAATGACTCCAATGATATCTCAGGGTAGCAGGACTGATTAACGAGTGGTTACTGCAGGCTGACTGCAGGGTGACTGCAGGCTTTCCACCCTGTGCTAGTTCCTCTTTCCCATTCTCCTCTTTGCTCTTCAGTCAGCCTCCACTATTCATGGCTGGCCTGGGGAGGGATGGACAGGAGCAACTGGAATGGGAAAAGGGAAGCCTAAATGGCCCAGAAGGATGCTGTATAAACTTGTCTCTCATCTGTTCTCAAGCATCGAGGCTAAGTAATTGCCATCCTGCTTCCCAGGACATGTTTTGACCTCTCATTTAATTATCTTTTCAAAAATTGTCCATTCCTTAAGGTTGCTGGGTTTGGTTTTTTTTTTTTTTTGCTGAACAAACTGCTGCCAATATGCTTGAAAGAGATTATTTCACAGCAAAAGCATTTTCACAAACAGGTTTAATGTTCATTTTCCTTCCTTTATGTGAGGGCTCTCTACCTACTTTTATTCCTTATGTTCCGTTATCATGCACTGGAAACTAAGGCTCTGTTTACTGAGCAGGGTCCTGCCTGTCCATCCCTCCCAGGCTGCCTGTGAGATCTTGTCTTGGGGGGATGGCTTTGTTCACAGCACAGCTTAGCTGGGAGTGAATCCAGTGGCCACGGCAGCTCCTGGTGCTGCTCTGGGTCCTGCAGAAGCCATCACGAATCTGTCATGGGCACCAGGCTCCCTGTTTTACTGACTGCTGGTGGCAGAGTGGGGTCTGTGAGGGGCAGAGCACTGAGATCTGCAGCTCTGCCCACGTTCATTCTCCCAGGGCTGGTGGGACAACCTCTGCTGCATGCACAAGGCATGGTTGGGCTCAGAGCCATCCACACCTCTACTGGCTTCGGGTCTGCTGCTGCTTTGGGAAGTTTCAGGTGCTGGTGGAAGCTGTTTGCCTGCTGCCACTGCTGATGAAACAGATGTTTGCCCCCATAACAGTGTTAGCTGTGCAGGGGAGAGCCACTCCTGCATCACTCTACCCTCTGGAAAAAAAGCATTTGTGTTAGCAGCAGAATTTTGGGTGGAGAACACAGTCTTTCCAGTGACCTGCTCAGTAAATAACATGTGGCACATGAAATGAGCTAATGGTATTTTTATGTAGGAAAGAGGCAGGCCAATCACTCATTCACACTCATTTTTACGGTCTTTTATTCTCTCTGATTCAAACCAGACAGATTCCAGCACCTTTTCATCCATTAGAGGAGCAGACTTGAAAACCCATCTGACTGTCTCATACTTGCTCCTTCAAACTCATTAAGCAAATGCCTCTGTGCATCTCATTTCAACACCTCTGAATGTGGCTGTTCAGCTCAGTACTTCTAGATGTAAAAATCATGTAGTGATAGCCACAGACTGAGCCTTTGGCTCCTCCAGCCAGCACAGACAGGAGAAGAAAATGCAAGGCTCAGCTAATGTCTGCCAGAAAAAGGCATGGAAAGTCCCCTAAGACATCAGACTTGAATGGTCCTGGTCCAAAACCAAGGTTGAGGAGGAGGAAAGTAATTCTAGGGGTTAGCTACTACAGTTAGACTGATTTGGGGGAAAATCTTCTAGGCAAAAATCCCATTTTTTTTCTTCCTGGGGTGGTGAAAATATTAAGCTGGAAGGGGAACATATCCCAGAGAACTCTGATTGCAGGTGGTGGAAATGGCTGGAGCCTTCTGGCTCCATGTGGCTTTGGTCTCCATACAGCCCTGCAGGTGTCCTGAGCTCAGGCCTCCTTTGCTGGAATCACTGGAGGCTGTCTGAAGTGGGAGCGCTGCTAGTTAGGCTCCTAAATCCCTTTTAGGATCTGACAGGCTGAGAGTGCATCCTGCATTCCTTTAGCTTTTCTTCAGCCTCTCCTTTCCCTATTTCAGAGAAATGGAAACATCAATACTTCCAGCTATGATGAACCAGCTTACATCTGGTTGTGGAAAGGTTTGAAGCTGTAGGCAAGGACTTGGAGTTGTGAATTTTATACCTTGGGAAAGGTAAATCCTTAAACTTTCTCATAATTCTGTAAAAAGCCAAGCCAAGGCTGCCTACCAAGGGCTGCTGTGGAAACAGGCAGAGGATGGGCTATAACTGCTGCTGCTGTCTGTGCAAGCCTCATCTCACTGTGAGACCCAAATTCACAGGCAAAGCTTCAGAGAAGAGCACTGTTAATGCCTTCACCTTCCATGCAATCAGCTGGATCTGCAGCTCCACAGACCCATCAGGGCACAGACAAAATGCCTGCTCCAGAAAAAGCTCAGCACTGGGCTGTGCCATCTCTAAAAGCTCAACCTTTCATTGAATACAAGTGAGAAGCATCCCAGGTGAGGGAAGGGAATTTGGGGTAGACTCCCTAGTAAGCCACCAGCATTCCTGCCTTGGCACAGAGGCAGGACAGGGTCAGGGTTCCCCAGAAACATCAGGAGAATGAGCGCAGACTGATTCTCTGGCATATGATTCATTACACTAGTCAGATCACTTTAAAAATCAGGATCATACTTTGATAGGAAAATTTATTTAAAACATTGCCAAGTGCTTTCCTCATATACTTACTGCATCACACAGTGTCAGTCACTGCTGGCTGACTGCAGACCACTGTTTGCAAAACTGCACTGGAAGTTCTGCATACATGGGTAATTAACATATATTTCTACATTATCCATAATATAACTTTCATCTCTTTAGCCTTTCAATTTTCACAGCTTTATTTTAAGGATAGAGAGTCTGTAGTGCAGGGACACTCTTGATTTGATGGGAGCTGATGAATAGGGTAAGATAAGTACCATATAAATATTTCTTTGAAATAATGCAGTTGCTGGCAGAGTGAATCAGATGTCTGTGTCTCATGATGGTAGCTGTCACTTCATTAGACTTTTTAATTCAACATTGAATCCATGCTTTATAGCCAGCTATTCCTTTTCTACTTTGTAATTTTTCATCGACAGCATGTTCATTGCACACCTAAAATATTTGCACATCTTCTCAAATGCAATTTGCAGTGAGAAATTTCAGCTGTCAGAACAGCACCAGCAAACTGAAAGTGCAGTGAAATCCCTCAGGTTCAGAGCAGGGTCAGTGTTGGTGGGTGGCAGTCAGGCAGCTTTTCTTATGGATCATATGATGGTTATTTGGAGACTGGAGAGAAGAGTCAGAGCTGAAATGATGAGCTGTGGATATTAAGTACTTTTGGAGTTCCTACACAAACAGATGCACTTCCAGAGCTCACAGTGGTCTGCAGACCCCAGGGAAGACAACCAGTCACAGCTCCCAAAGGCAGTGTCAGCTCCTGGTTCACACTGCTTTTAGGAGGTCGTTATAGTTTTTAAGGAGTAGGTAGAGGGTTAACTTGTGGCACTTGACAATGAAAAGATCTGTGCACCCATCCAAAGTTGGAGATTCAAAGCTATCAGACAAACTTAAATGAATGATAGCCTGACTCACTGGGATGAGTCAGGCGTGTTCTAGAAGGAGAACTCCTTTCTGCCTGTGTTTTTTTCTGTGGAGGACTAGGTATCAGTAAAGTGTTGCCGGTATTGTCACTGAAAACAGAACAGTAAAGCAGGACAAAGCAATGAAATTGCTCATGAAAGTTGCGCAGATGGGAAAAGTCACCCAGATGCATTTCATATTCTTTGCAAACTACCCTAGAAATGCAGTAATCTAGGAAGATGCAAGTGCCTGTCTATTCTCTGGAGTCTCTTTGTACTTGTTCACTGCAGCAAAATCTCTTGAGGTAGCTCTGCTTGTACTTTCTGCTGAACTGTGAAATGCTGGAAGATGAATTTGCAAAGAGAGATTTTCTTAGGGCAATGTTCTCTTCAACACAGCAGCTGCTTTCCCAGACATCATTCTCTTCTGGTTTACCTGTTTCACTTATTTCTCTCAGCAGCATTTTCAGGGCAACATTTTGAAAATTGCTTTCAGGCTGATGGGTAAAAATGAAATGGGATCTCTGCCTCATCCCTGCCGAGGTCCTTTGGATTGCAGTTCCCACGTTGTACCAGACTCCAGGCAGATCTTCTGTGGTCAATCTCCTTCTCTCAGCCAGGGAGGAGCATTTGTCTGGAGCAGCCTTGGAAAATTGGCACTGTCTATACAAATGCTACTTTAATTTTTGGCATGGGTCCAAAACCAATTGTAATAACAAAATTTGGGATTTGGGTTGCAGCTGCCAGCCCCTCATTCTTCCCTGAGTGATTTTTTGTGGATGACTTTATTTGATGTCTGAGGACGAGGGTGGGTGGGGTGGCAAACAGATGGAAAACTGAAACAGAGAGATGAAAATCCTGAGCCCCCGAAACCTGGAACTCAAAACTAATAATATCACAGTGTTCAGAAAGATTAGGCTTTTGATCCTGTTGGCAGACCCTGCTGTTTCCCAGCTGGTCAGCCAGCTCTGGCATCCTCCAGTCACAATTGCAACTGAGAAATGACTGGAGAGCTGCTTCTGTGCTCAAATCCTCACTGCCAGATGTACAATTATCACTACTGAAGTAGCGAAAGACTCTAGCTTGGAACGTAGCAGGCTCCAAGCAGTTTGATTTCCTTTGGACAGCTGTAACACTCCATTTTTGTACCTTACCTCTAATTCTTGAGCACGGCTGACATCCCTCACCCCTCGACCTATGCTGGCTGTGCTGTCCTATAGCTGTGAGTACTTCAAATGGCTAAAATACACAAGGGCATTTATAAGGTCATGTAAGATTTTGGCTAATGAGAAAGGTGAAAGGGGCAAGTGTCCTTTCAATGAGAAGATCTGTTTTTCCTCTTACAGATATATGGCCTCCCTTCTTGACTGCTCCTTAATTAACATGAAAATGGACTAAATATTTTAAGCAAATCAGAATTTCAAGAAACAGTTACAGCAGTGTCTCATGTTTAAATGTATGCAGCACTATCCACGTCATAATTGAATAATGAATTAATAAATATATCTGAAGGTATCTTTAGCTCAGAAAGCATTCCCCATTTTAGCTTCCAGTCAATTGCCCTATTTACTGCAGGTTTTTTTTAGCAACGCTATCAGTCCTGGAAGTAGCCTTGTCAATATTTCAGTTGCTTTGGTGCACAGAGCCATAGCATTCAGTTGAATTGTAATCCTTAAATTGGCAAGCAAACAGGTTTGCTCAGCTTGCCTGTTCCCTTTTTGGTAACAGAAACTTGGAAAACCTCCTGTATAGGGTAAGAATGAAGCCTCTTTTCTGACACAGGTGTGAGATTCTGTTGTCCACAGTTAAACCTCTCTCTGATGCTGCTGATTTGAAGGGTACAGAGAAACTTCACCAACAGAAAAAATGCTATCATAGGTTGATCTAACCCTTTCAAAGACAGGGAGAATTAAGTATTTAAATCACATCTTCTCTGCTCTCCCTGGGAGACAGTTCATCTCCTGCTCCCCATTTTTAAAAGTATTTATAGCCCTTGGACCTGAACCTGCTAAAAAGTAAGGCTCATTTGTGACTTGGGTGACAAGAATTTGGATTCAGTTTGACGCCACTGTATGGAGCAGGTGTCCTGTTCCACACTTCTCCTCCCTGTCCCTATGGTCAGACAGAATGCTGGGGGCAGGGGTACCCCATGAGGGATGTGGGTGTGCTGCAGCCTCTCCTGACCCAGCACTGGCCCTGCCTAATGTCCCCCTGGGCAGAGAGAGAGGGAGGGACACTGGGGCAGAGGGATTGCAGTGCCAGGAGCCTGACTGGTGTCCTGTCCCTAACCCCCTCTCCTCAGCACCACCCAGCACAGTATGCAGGCTACCATCACGACCAGTGCCAGCCCCCAAAGAGATGAGAACCACGTCTGCCCCTGCAGATAGAACTTCCACTCCCAGAGTTCCTGTCCTTACAGTGCTGTTTCCGTACTGTAATTCCTTGCTGTGCCTCCTGCTGCTGTCAGGGGTCTGCTGGTTTCAGGAGAAATCTGTGGAAGAGGTACCCTATCAGGTACAGGGAGGAGGGCCCACCATATAATGACAGTGGTGATACGTTAATGAATGACAAAGGCATAAATAGACTGGCAAATAGTTTTCCCTGGAATCTCATTTTATAATGGCCTTATCAAGTGCTACTTCTAATAGAGGAGGTAAAAAGATAAGATACCTGGGGAATGTGATTTTTAAAAAAATTGAGTGCTGTTAAGCTGCATGTGAGACAGGATTTGGGTTTAGTGTTTAGGCTGTGCATGATGGAGAGCAGTCAGCAGAGCTGGGCTGTGGCTGGAAGTAGGGTATCAGGTCACACAACTCTGTAAGATGAAACCAACATTTGTTCAGGCCTGGATTCAACTTGGCTCTAAAGCCTGTGTATTAAATCCCATTGACTTCAGTGGGACTATTCATGTCCTTTTAAAGTTACACAAGGGCTTAAGTATTTTGCTATGTTGAAGCCTCCCATTGAGACTTAAATTCATTCTTCCATGTAACATAAAATATCCCAATGGCAATATTTAGTTCTAGCTAGGAAAAAACAGAGAAAAGATGAATTACATTTCTCATTGAGGCACACTCAGCATTCACATAAATAGTTTCTGTGAGGTATTTTATCGTTAAAATTAAATATGCACCATTTACCTGAGCATATTCTGAAGTATGAAATTTTATCTTTGTTTCTCTTCAATCTCTTTAACATAAAAAACAACTAAATTCATTCTCTGAAGACTGGTCAATCATTTAAGTTATGTTGTGAACATTGATTAGCCTGCCAGCAGGTCACTTCCATATGAATATCCCTAGAAGGTAAGTGAGAGCCATGACAGAACACAGGAGAAAAAGAAGCAGCCATGGGGGAAGGGATGTGCTTCTGAAGGCTTCATGAGGCAGGAGAGGACATAAAAAAGAAGTGAACAACATGTAGAAACTCAGGGCTACTGCATGAGAAACAACAGGATAAACTCTTTTCCTTTGAGGGGAAAAATGGTGCAAAGGAAGCAGTGAAACCACAAAGCTGATTAAGGCTGTGCATAAACAACACCAAACAAGGTTGTTCTTACAGACCTCAGCAGTAGCAAAGGTAGGAGGATTGAAAGTCCCCCAGCATGGGGATGCCCAGGAGAGCACATAGGGCAAGTGCTGTTGCTGCTTCCCAAGGCTCCTGCAGCCCCACAGGACATGGGTGAGCTGATGTGTGGAGGGAGGGATGGAGAAGCAGCTGTGGAAAAATGCTGTCTCCATCCCAGGGCAGCCTCTGGGGAGCTTGGCCACAAGCAAGTCATGCAATGCTCCTGTAACACCAAGAAGGACCATGCTGACCTGTTCAGTGAACTGCTGAAGAGATTTCATTTATGCCACTCTAAGTTGTATTTATTACATGCTACTACTAGGCACAACCTGCTTGTAAGATGTGAATCAGGAGCATAAAATGAACTTGTCAAATGAATTTGTGGTCTCTAGGGGCATCTCAGTGAGTAGATGCTTTAGCAGCAGGTCTGGCAGTGCAGAGCTGTGATTAATGTGAAGCCTTGGTGTATCTTGCACTCCTATTTTTGGTGGCTTTCACATTCACGCAGCTGATGGAGTGCAGTGAGTCTGTGCTCTGACTTGGAGCAAGCTGGAGAACCTTAACATAAATCTTGAGCTAAACCTCCCTGTGCTCCTCAGGGTGGGAGCGAGACAGCTGATCTTCACTCTGCTGCTCTTCTGCTCCCTCTTTGGATAAAAGGTGCATCTTCCTGTGG
>VWYE01007846.1:6834-22882 GCA_013398995.1 Alaudala cheleensis
ATATATAAATATATATATAAATATATAAAAATATATATATACAGAAATGTATAAAAAATCATGTGAAATGCATTTTATAGAATTATACATCTATTTTTTATATATTATATAGACTGCATATGTATATATATTGTACACTATAAATATGAAGTATATTAGCTGAATCTATCATATGTAATATGTATATGCACATGTATGTACATACAGTGTATATAAAACATATATACAAGCATAGATGAGATGTATGTGTATGTGTATGTGCATTACACATACATATATGCACATATTTTATATAGAGATATAGATATAGATATNCAGAGCCCTGCCCTGGGGGCTCTGTCTCGTCCCTGCGGACTCTGACGACTCTGTGCACGCCACAGAGAATCAGGGCGCATTTTCTCAATCGAAAAGTCTTAAAATTTGTCCAGGAAATGTGTCTGAGGTCTCAGGGGGAAGGAAAATCAGGTTTAGGTCTCTAAAAGAGGTGATTTTTGTCTTTGTCAAAGAAATTTGTCAGTCTAAAGTCTAAGTCCTCGACTCTTAGTCCTGAGGACTAAGTCTGTCACACCTGTTGTCTTAGACAAAAGATTCCAGGGGTATCTTAAAGAGCCCATTCTCCAGGTAAGACATGTTAAAAATGGAGATTTTTGTGCTGAAAATGCCACCAGAAATGTCATTTGTCTGTCTTTGTCTGTAATTTTTAAAAGAACTTGGTGAAAAATCACAATTTGAACCAAATTACTCGAGGATAAGATCAAGAAAAATGTTCTTTGACCATTTTTTTAATCAAAAAGTATTTAATGGTGAAGTCATCCTGGTTTTCAAATGGAGATAGAGATAGAAATAAAGATGAAGATAGAAATAGAAACTCTGCACATTGGAGGAGGCAACGGAACCACACCAGAAAGACCAAACATCTTTTTTCCATCTTCCTTTGGGCGACCTTTAGTGGTAGTTTTTCAGAGACAAGAAAATGTCTGAAAACAGAACTGGGCACAAAACAGGATGGTTTGTCTGTGAAATTTTGGGGATTTTTTAAAAAGTTGCCTTGTAAAAGGAAGGAAATGTCTTTATGGCAAAGAAATTAAGATTTAGTTAAATATATATATTTATATATAAATANTAGATATAGATATAGATATAGATATAGATATAGATATAGATATAGATATAGATATAGATATAGATATAGATATAGATATAGATATAGATATAGATATCCCAGATTTAGATACATTAGAGTTATGAGTGGTAAGCTCTAGCTTTGGGGAAAGTGGGGAGTTTCTGGGCAGTGCCAGCAGGGCAGGCAGGGGCTGTGGGGAGGGACAGGGCCCTCTCTGACCCCGCACCGCTCTCGTCCCTCGCAGGCCAGCCCAAGGTGGCTCCCACCGTCCACCTCTTCGCGCCATCCTCCCAGGAGATATCCACGGGCAAAGCCACGCTGGTGTGTCTGATGGAGAACTTCTACCCGAGCCCTGTGACGGTGCAGTGGGAGGCTGACGGCAAGGCCATCAGCTCTGGTGTGGAGACCAGCCAGCCCCAGCGGCAGAGCAACAACCAGTACATGGCCAGCAGCTACCTGTCGCTGGAGGCCAGCCAGTGGCAGAATTACAATTCTGTCTCGTGCAAGGTCAGGCACGAGGCTGGAAATGTGGAGAAGACCGTGAACAGATCCGAGTGCTACTAACCCACCCTGCCGGCCCTTTGCTGGCTCCTTCCCTCCTCCCCACTTCTGGGAACAGCGGCTCCCCCTGCCGCAGATGTCTGTGCCCACGTCCGCCCATCCCCTGCTCCTGTTCCCCACCAAGTGTCAGACAAATAAACAGCGACACTGAACTAGCACCGCCTCAGCATCCCTGTGTCTGTGTCCTTCCAATGTGCTCGCTCGGTGCTGCCTGCTGTCAGCCCAGTGTGGAGGGTGGGATGGGAACCCGGATCTGTGTGCACACACTCATGTTGCAGGGGCTCTGTGAAGCTTTTGCTCAACCGTGGGGACATCAATGAAACCCCCGGCACTGCCAAGACCTGTGCTTGGGGCACAGCCTGCACTAAGCCCCCATGTATTCACTCAACACATGACCCTGGCTGTGCCATCCTCAGCCCATGCTCGTTGGCCTCTGGGTGCCAGGTGCCTTGCAGGCACATGTGGCCTGTGGCGGAGGCATGGCCAGCCATGTCCCTTTGCCACCAGGCCTGGCTCTGTCCCCCTTTCATTGTCACCCCCGTGCTTCTCAGAATGGGGATCTTGGTGTAGCTGCCAGTTAAGCACAAGCACCGGCCTGTCCATCACACCCTGTGCCACAACAACCTGGACTCCTGCATGCCACATGCCCTGTCCCCATCCCCAGCACAGCCCTGGAGAAGTTTCCCTGCAGCCCTGCCCATGGAAGGACTGACAGCCATGGCTATGCTGAAAGCACGAGTGCTCTGCTGTTGTCACCCCATCAGGGCAGCCAAGGGCCACACCAGGGACAGGGGCTGGGGAAGTGTCCCTCACCAGTCCCTTGAGAACAGGCTGTGCCAGTGCAGTGCCTTGCTCCACCAGGATTTGGATTGCTATACATCCCTGCAAGTGTCATCTGGGGACACAGAATCATCGAACCCTAGAATGGGTTGGGTTGAAAGGGACCTTTAAAAGTCATCCAGTCCAAGTCCCTGGAATGATCAGGGACATCAACCAAATCAGGTTGCTCAAAGCCTCTTTCAGCCTGACCTTGAATCTTGTCAGGGATGGGACATCCACAGCTTACCTCAGCTACCTGTTTCAATACCTCACCACTCTCACAGTAAAAAAAAATTCTTAATTTTATTAGCCTAAATTGACCCTTCTTTAGTTAAGAAACATTATCTCTTGTCCTATTGCATCAGGGCCTGCTAAAAAGTCTGTCTTCGTCTTTCCTTATAAGCCCCTGCTATAAAGTCTTGCCACAGCCTTCTCCTCTTCAGGCTGAACAGCCCCAGGTCTCCCATCTTTTCCTCACAGCAGAGGTGCTCCAGTGCTCTGAGATCTTTGTGGCCTCCTCTAGACTAACCCAAACAGGTCCATGTCCTTTTTATGTTGTGGGACCCAGAGCTGGACACAGCACTGCAGGTGTGTCTCACCAGAGCAGAGTACAGAGGGAGAATCCCCTCCCTCAAACCACTGCCCTCCTGCTTTTGATGCAACCTAGGACACGTCTGGCTTTTTGGGCTGCAGGTGCACATTGCCAGGTCATTATCCACTGATTGCCTCAAGTCATTTGCAGCAGGACTGTTGTCAATTCCCTCATGCCTATATTGATATGAGAGCATGGTGCCCCTTCCCTGCTGCTTTTTGCTGGGGAGCTGGCAGTGGCAGCAGGCCCTGACCCCACCTGAGCTGCCAAAAGCATGCTCCAAAACAACTTCATTGGCTTCAATCCTGCTTTTTCCTCCTCCTCAGCTGTGCAGAGGGGGCCTTGCCATGGAACAGCCCCATGCATAGGGCAAACCCTCCTTCCCATCACCCTGCTCAGGGGGTCAGTCACAATGTCCCTTCCCATGTGACAAGCTCATAGTTTTCCCAGGAAATCCCATCACTACAGAGCAAACCCACATGCAGGCCAGACCCCTGGACTGCTGCTAGCCTGAAGGAAGGAGCCAGCAGCAGGATGCTCAGCCTGCGTCAGAGCCAGGGAAAAGAGGGAAGGGCAGATGATGGAGAGATCTGGCCCACTGTGTTTCAAGTTAAGCTTGTTCAACACAGTTTCCTGAGCTGAGAGTGCCCACTGCAGCAGAGGTGCAGGACTGGCTACTGGGCTATGGCAGGTGGTCTGAAGGTGAGGGTCCCTGCAGCACAGCCACATCCATGCATGCACCCATCCATTCCAGCTCACTGCTGGGGAATGTGAGCCTGGAGATGGCAAAAGCTCCTCCACACTGCCACTGATCCCCTTCCTTGCTCAAGCAAGGGTATTTCCTGGCAAACCCCTGCCTTTGGCATCTTATCCCGGGCCCTGTGGTGCTGCCAGGAGAGCTGCTGCCTGAGACTCTGCCAGCCAGAAATGCCCCCAATGACCAAGACCTGCTGCCAGGAAGGATCACTTCTTTTCCACTGCAAAGATCAATCTCAATAATAACCAATTCCAGCAGTTGTTGAATCACCTTAGTAGTGGTTGAGTGAATGACAGGTAACACAGGACCTCCCATCCCAGCTGTGCTGCCAGGTTTTACCCTGAGAAATGCCACATTTCTGGGGAGGGGCACTGGAGGAGGGTGACAGGGCAATGCTTTCCCCAGGTCTTGAGATTCATCTTGACATTTCCAGAGTAAAGCCCATTCCTTGGTCACAGGACACCAGCCCCAGCTTTTGTGGGCTCAATTTGGGGCACGAGCTGGGGTCTTGCTTCAGCTCAGGTCTGTGTGGGCACAGCACAGGCACATCTCTGACTCAGGAGGCAGGAAACCTCACTAATTATTGATTAAAAGATTTTGCTAAATCTTTTCCATAGGCAACAACTGTCAAGAAAAAGCCTGATTAATTATAGATCAGTGGCCCTGGCCCCTCCAGGGGCTCCCATCCTCCCCCGCTGCCTGCAACTTGGCAAATTCCCAGCCAGAGTTTTACCCTTAACAAGCCTTCAACAGGCCCAGAGAGCCTCGGCTGGGAATCACAGAGGGATGCAGAGCCTGATCCATCCCCTGGCAGGGAGGGAAGCAGTTCCTGGGAAGAGCAATCTGGATCCACTCCCGCACCACCCTCGCTGGGGGTGTCTGGTGAGCAAATGTGCTGAGCAGAACCGAAACCTCCCTCCCCAGCTGCAGCTCCTCTCTCACTCTGCCGGCTCCTGAACTGCAATTTTAACAGTCATTTATTTTCTCATTTTCCCAGCTTGCCAGTAATTTTAAAATGAGGGGGATCTAATTTAGTAAATGAGATGCTTCAGGAAGGCTTTAATTAGCTGCAAAGAGAAGCAGTGGATCCCATGATGGGTTGGGGCATGGTAAGAACTGCTATCACAGGCTGAGGCTCCCAGGTGAGGACTTAACAAGGCTTTTGGGGACCATTTGATAAGCCCTGGGGGTTTGAACACCTTGGGCTTGAAGAGGTCCCACAGCTAAGAACAGAGTGAGGGATGCAGGAATGTAGGCAAAGGAGTATGCCTACATTAGGAGCTCTTGCAAACCTCACTCCCAAAGCACTGCCACAAGCCTCAAGCACAAAGCTCTGCTCTGGTCCCCAAACCCTCCCTGGGTCCCCTCCATGACGACCACCTCTGACCACATTTGTACCCCAAAAAACAGCCCTGGCCTGTTTTTTTTTATTGTACATCACTGGGTGATTTTCCAGGTCAGGCAAGCCCCTATGTCTCATACCGGGAGGAGGTGGGGTCTCGTTTTGTGGGGACGTGGCAGGAGCAGAGAGAGTGCACCTGGAGCTGATGAAACACCTCGTCTGGAGAGGCACAGGCAGCGTGGCACAGCCAGAAAGGAGGGGATGGGTCCCGCCTGCCCCCAGCGCAGCTGCAGCCACACAAACTGCCGCGTTCCTGGAGGCAGCAGGGCTGAAACTCGAAAGCAAGAGCAGGGTCCCAGAATAGCCCCAGCCCGGGCTGGGAGAAGTGGAGCAGAGCCAGAGCCACCGGGACAGCAGTGGGAGGATGGGACAAGTCCCCTCACTTTGGTGCTACAGCTGGGTGACATCCAGGGCCTCTGCCGTGCCTGAGCCAGGGGGGTGCAGCCCCTGAGCACATGGAGGGTGCTGCTGGTTCCTGCACCCCATCCTGACATACCCTCTGCTCACGTAGCTGTCTTCCTGAAGGACCTGGGGAAAGGCTGTGCAGAGCCCAGATTGTGCCACGCCAGCACTGGCCCCCTGTTTTCCCCCAGCCAGCCCTGCTGTGCAGCTGTGTGGCGGTGGGACATCCCCTGGCTAAATTTACTCCTCACCCACTACAGTCCCCAATCAGAAATTCAGAAGGGCGCCCCAAAAAGGGAAGCGAAACTGTCTCCAGTGGGTGCTGACGTGTGAAGACAAGTGAGCACCATGCAGCCCAGCCTGAGCAGGCTCAGCCCTGAGATGGTGGCCAGCTCTGTGTCCCTGCCTCACTGGGCTCTCACAGTGTCATCACTTTGTGGGGGACATCAGCCCCGGAAATGGGGGAAAGGTCTTGGGGTGGTGTGGAAGATCAGATCATGGGAGCGCCAGACCAAGGTTTATTGCCCTGAAATTGAAAGAGAATTAAATGAAATAAATCAATGTTTCAGGCTGGTGTGGTCGAAAACATGACCTGAGCTCATTTGTGAAGATGAGAGCAATTATTTGCATAACTGTGTCAAAACAGCAACTGCCAGGGCATGCAGCTGGCAGGAAGGTACCCCCTTGCTGGGGGTTATTTAGATGTGTATGAAACCACACCAGAGCCTAGGGGAGAGCCCAGTAAACAGCCCCAAAGATAAGTGCCCTGGCATGTAAGCAGATTGTAAACAAGCTGAACCGACTCAAAAATAAACACCTTTCAGCTGCTTCAAAATATTTATTATTTCAATTTTATTGTGGTAGTAACATGTAATTCCCAGGAGAGCCTCAGCCTGGTCTGGGGACTCAGCAAACCCTTGTTTTCTCTCATTTGAGGTAAACAGGTGCTGATGAAGAAAGATTTGATCACAGGGCTGGTACTCCCTCTCTGGAGAAACGTGGTCATTGAATTGCAGACCTTGTTATGACTCCCTGGGTGGGACTTCTTAGTTTTATGTTAAGAAAACTCTAGGTAGGGAATGTTTATGGCATGGTGACACCAAGGTGGTGGCTGAGGAGTGTGAAGGGGGTGGCTGCAAGGGTCCTCACCAGGCCCTCAGGAGGGAGCAGAAGCATTAGGCTCACCCAGTAAGGGAGGACTTTTATTCAGATTTGCCTTTTTCCCTCTCCACAGCCAGGGTGGGCAGAGCAGACAGGATGAGAGGGAGTGAAGGAGAACATTGGGTGCCCCCAGGGCTGGACCCTGCATCCTGTAAATGTGGTGTTCAGGGACATGGCTGGACCTGGCAGTTGTCAGTATGATCTTAGACACCTTTTCCATCTGGGTTGCTACCCCAGCCAGTGACACCCTCACTGACAGCTCCCCACCCTGTGCAGATGCTGCCAGCCCCACACCAGAGCCACAGCCCTTTCCCCTTCCTCTGCAGCCACTGCAGGGGGAAAAGCCACCAGGCTTCAACATTTCTGCCATGTTCTGGGCACTTTTGGCGGGACCCCCTGGGCTGGCTGTGGGTGCTGATGCACATCACAGCCCCCCAGCTGAGCCAGGCACACTCACAGCTGTTTGACCACAGCCCCGTGGCTTGGAAATAGCCCTTGCTAAAATTACAGCCCGCCAAAACCAAGAGCCCGCCAAAACCAAGAGCCCGCTTCAGCCAAACACCAGCTGGGAGCCAGGAATAGCCCTGGCCTCGCCATGCTCCACTGCCTTGGCACAAACCTTCCAGCACCCTGAGCACCGCTGCCTGGCCATGCCACGGGCAGGGTAAACGCGGGAAAAGCTGGGGTTTGACCCCCATTCAGCAATGGCTCACGGGAGGGGGGTGCATTGCCATGTTCTTTCCCAAGCAGCTCAGCATTCCCAGCAGGGTCACAGCACCTCCCCTGATTTCAGGTCTCTGCAGGGCTGCCCAGTGTGTGCTGAGCCTTTGGGGTGGTTTTGGTGTCCAGTTGTACAGAGGGTCTCTGCTGCCCTGCCAGACCCTGCCTGGTGCCACTGCTGTCCTCTGCTGGGGACCCCACAGCCAGCCAGGAACCCTGTGGAGTGCCTGCTCCCAGAGCTACTGCCCAACATTTTGGTCCCTAATGGCTTTGGGAGCCACAGCCTGCGTCCTCCATGGCCCCCCTGGGCAGGCACCTGGTGCCACTGCCTGGGTGCCCCTCACACTGCAGTGGACTGGGGGGCTGCAGACACTTGGGGCTCACCATGGCTGACTGGGCCCCCCGTTCTCACCAGCTGGGGCTGGGCCCACCCTGGGCTGGACCTGGGCATGTCTGCAGGGCAGCTGTCCTGTGGCCTTTGGGCACGAGGGGCTGGAGCTGGGCAGTGCAGTGGGAATGGTGGGACGTGGGTGGACATGAGGGAACAGACACAATGGGGGACATGGGAACATGGAGGGGCAGGGAACACAGGGTGGGACATGGCAGGAAGAGAGGGCACAGCAGGGGGTGGTAGGGCAGAGGAAACATAGGAACACTGAGGCCAGGGACATGAAGACACAGGGCACAGTGACATCTGGACATGGGGGAGAGTGGCAAGGGGCCATGGGAGCCAGTGGCACAGGGGACACAGGTACTGGGGGCACAGAGACACAAGGAACAGTTGTATGAAGATACATGGGACAGAAGCAGGAGAACATGGGGCACAGGGGCATGAGGACACAGGGGACAAGAACAAATGGAACAGGGGTAGAAGGGAAATGTGAATGAGGGGCACAGGACTCAGGGGACAGGGATCAGAGGACACAAAGGAAAGGGCCCCGAGGACATAGGGAACAGGGACAGGAGGAGACAGGCGGTGATGGCAGGACACAGGGACACAGGCACATGGGCACGTGACGCAGGTGGCAGTGGCAGAGACGGGGACACAAGAATCAGGGACGCAGGGACACGTGGCACAGTGTCAGGGATGGGGACAAGCACATGTGACACAGGTGGCGGTGGCGGGGCCGTGCCCGCTGCCGCGTGGAGGGCGCCCCCTGGCGGCGGCCAGCCTCTGCGGGCCCTTCTCCGTGCGCGTTCCCGCGGCGCCCCCGCGTGTCCGGCGTGTCTCCATGTCCCGCTGCTCCAGCCCTGAGCTCGGGGGGATCACAGGGCCACATCCCCCGGGCCTGGGCGTCGGAGGGTCTGCGACCGGGCCCCTCCACCCACGGAGAGCCTCTTGCAGCAAGGGTTCCTCCTCAGGAGCCTCGCACGGGGATGCTCAGGACCCACGGGCTGAGCGGCCACTGCTGGGGCTGGGGGCTGGAGCCCGGCACTGGCAGTGGCTCTCTCCAGAAATTATGAAAAACCTCAGCCTGGCCCGCTCTTCTCCCAGATAACGGCCTGTGCTCTTCACCCATAATTCAGGAGAAGATGGGAACATGCCTGGAGCTCCAGCACATTAATTACGAACCACCCCGCTCACACAGCCCTGCCCCGGCAGCGCCGGCAGCTGCAGTTATTCCTGCCAGCACAAAATAAGCTCCGTGGAAAGATCCCTGTGTCCTGCACAAGGGCACTGCATGTGCTGTGCTCCCAGAGACACCCCCTTCCCTCCGACAGCCAGCCCCAACCCTGGGGAAAGCGACGGGCCACGTCTGCAGCACAGGGACTGCATAGATCCTGAGCCAGGGCCGGGATTTGGCTCTTTCCTGCCTGCCTGCACCACCACGGCGGGGATATCCCTGAATGCCACCCACATACCACCCCCAGCTCCCTCCCCATTGACCTCACAGTGCCATGCCAGGCACCTGCCCCCGATGGTGAAGGGACACAGAGCCAGCAAAAAAGAGGCAGCAACCCACTGACGAGGACCTTGGCTTTATTGCAGTCAATACAGCCAGCAGCTCCCACTGCCCATCTACAGGGGCATCTCAGGGCAGCTCCAGGCTTGCAGAGATTCACCTCTGCAGAGATGCAGGTTCACAAAATCTTCGCCCAGCCAAGGTTTCGGCGTGCTTTGTTTTCACTGTTTCCCATTTCCCGTGAACAAGATGCATCACCTCCAATCTCCACTGCAGCAGGGCCAGGCCCTAGGGGGCTGGCAAGAAGAGCCTGAGCAGGGCTGGGAGGAGCAGGGCCGGGAGGAGCTGGTGGTGGCTCCCGTGCAGGGACCCACCGCTGGCTGTGGCTCCCCGGGAGGCAAAGATCTTCCGGCCGCGGAGGGGCTGCGGCGGGCGGAAGTTGTTGATCATTTTTAGGAGCATGGATCCCTCGAGTGGGAAGTGGAGGGTGCTGACGAATGCCTTCAGCTGTGCAGGGAGAGAGGGAGGGTGGGCAGCTGCATTGCCAGGCACTCCAAGCCCCTGCCCACTGTCAGCCCGCCCCATGTGCCCCACTGCCAATGGCACAGGACCCATGGCATGGCCCCACAGCAGTGGGTGTCCTTCCACCATCCCCCACTGCTCTCCTAAAGCCAGATCCAGAGGTAAGCTCAGAGGCAGGTCCTTATAAGGACCAGGTCTTGAGTTTTAAAGGAGCTAATTGTGCTTTGGTGCCAAGAGTGAGCACTTGGAGAGCAGCTGGCCCATTGCTCCCTCAAGATAACACATCTACTAAGATGCTTGAGCAGCAGAGGAGAATTCCTTCCATCTATCCACAACCATCCATCCATCCATCCCCTTGGAGCTGAGCTTCAATGGGAGCTTCACTCCCATTTCTCTTTCTGAATGCCACGGCTGGGCTGGAGAGCAGTGTGGATGGGATTTCTCCCGACTGGCAGGTGGCCACATCTCCATTACTTAACCTTCATAAAATTAATTAATTGCCAAGTTGCCAGAAGCATTATTATAGAGATGACTTTCCCTGTGCTCTTGCTCACGGGTCAGGAAGGACAAGGAGAGAGGTGACCCTGGGGATGTAGCCTGTCGGGTGCTGGCACTGGGGCTTCTCCTCTCATTACCTGCTCCCGGCCGATCTCCACGGGCTCCTCGAAAACAGTCCAGAGCACGGCCTCGCTGCAGTCGGGGGTGGTGAGGGAGCCCTGGTAGCGGTAGTAGCCCGAGAGCCGGCCAGCATGCGGCAGCAGCGTGCTCAGCCGGAAGGTGGAGGCCAAATCCACAGAGTCCCCTGCGGGGCAAGGCAGGGGCACTCAGCCTGTCCCCTGCCGGGGATGCAGTGGGGACAGCAGGGCCGCCCCGCTCAATTTCCCCTCAGAGATGAACCCAGAGACTGGCGGGTTCCCCCACCCAAACCCGCTGGGGTGCACCCCTGCCCTCCCACAGCAGGGTCTCCCCTTTCTGCCCTGCCCTGATGAGGAGGCGGCTCACCAGCGTGGGAGATGTTCCTCAGCCCCGCCACGATGGTGTTGTAGTTGGTGTTAGTGGTGTCAGAGACCTGTGTACGGGGAGAATAAGTGGTTGAAGTCAGGCAGAGCCTGAGCAGGGCAGAGCTGGGTCATCCTGTCCTGCCAAGCACTCACAGGCAGAGCCAGCCCTGCCTCACATCGCTGCAGAGCAGTGGGGAAGGGTTCCCAGCCAGCCCTCTCCTGCACACTCACTGGGCTCCCCAGGCTCTCCTGGCCCTGACCCAGCCTTCCTGCCCCTTCCCACTCCCTCAGGACCCCCATACAACATTCCCCCAGCTGCACCACCAGTACCCAGTTTCTAGGGGGCCCGTGCAAACCCACCTGGAAGAAGAAGCCAAGGACAGCCAGCCCATTGGGATGTCCCTTGGCCTCTGCCAGTGTCTGGTACTTGGCACTCATGTGGACAATGTGCATCTGAGGAAAGCACAGAGGAGTCAGGTGTGCACAACTGCCCTCAGCCAACACCTGGCAGCAGGACATTCTGCTGTGGGTCCTTCCAGCCAGCTTGGGATGGCCAGACTCTGAGTCAACCTCTCCCAGTAAAGCCCTTCTGGTCCTATTGGCACTTCTGTGGGGTGGGTGCTCGGAGGATCAAAGCACCCTAACGAAGCAAGCATCCTTTGAAGGGTGTGCAAAAGGGGGCCAGCAGTCCCGGGGTGCTCGCCCGGCACAGAAGATAAATTCTGCTTTCCTCTGGCAGATAATGAATATTTTAGAGGCGCAGAGCCTCTTTCATCCAGAAGGATCCCAATGTGCTTGGCACAGCATGCTCCTGCTTGCTCTCACTTGCATTCACTAGCTCAGTGTGTGGCCCCAGCAGGGCACAGAGCCCCCCAAACCCCACTGAGTGCCTTGGACAAAGCTTGGCCCATGCATGGTAAAGAAACAACTGAAATCAGCTGCTTTTCCACCACCCAGGTGCCTGTGCAGGAGCACAGCTGAACCCACAAGTGCAGAGTCACAGAGCTCAGTCACCTGCTGCATGACAGCCTTGGGGTGCCCCAGCATCACCCCTTCCCAGCACCCCATGGGCTTGGGCAACCCAGGATGTGATGGGGGCTTTTCCTCACGTACCTCCATGGGGAGCTGGCGCCCATCGAGGGTGTGCTCAGAGCCGTTCCTGGCCAGGCTGCCCCAGTGGAAGTGGAGCTGGAGGGCACGGAACCTGCCAGGGAGGCCCCCACCACTGATGGTGATGTGCTCAGAGGCCGACTCACTCGCCAGGTTCAGCATCACTGCAAGGGCAGCAGGACAGGGTGAGGGGAGGCTTAGGATGGGGAACAGCCCTGACACAGCTCCTTCTTCCCCAGCTTCATCCCAGCACTAACATTAATCTGCACGGAATCCTGCAGCACCTGGGAGTGGCACCAGAGCCAAGCCCCAGTCAGGATGGTGACTGGGGAGCTGGGACAGGAGAAGGTGCCCAGCTTCAGCACGCACCTGTGTGCCCGTTGTTTGTCAGCCTCCACTTGCCAGGGGGAGCCTGGTCGTAACCCTCGAAGAGGATGTCCCCGAGGCCACCATCCCGCTGCAGCCGGCGCCTGTCGATGTTCACAGGGGACTGCTTGTTGCCACCGCATGTGGCTTTCAGCTCCTTCCAGTGGCTGGGCCCTGCAGAGGAGGAGCAGGGGCACCACGGGCAGCCACCCAACCACCGCTGCCCCCAGAGGGGGACACAAGGCCAAGGGTGGCTGTGTCCCCAACCAGCCCTGCTGTTCGTGCCAGCCCAGCCGTGCTGTCATGCATCCCATGGGAACTGCTCTCCTGCCCGGCTAAGTTTCCTTTCTATTGATGAGCAGGGGCTTATTGCAGCCTCATCCATAATTCAGCAGGATTTCCTCGAGGGGCCGGGGGCTATATTTAGCCTGGCAGCAGCGTCCACATTGACACTGGTGAAGGGCAGGCTTTTCTCCCTGCCCCTTCTGCCCATTCCCGGGTTTTAGCAGGCTTAACCGACTCATACTGGTTCTGTCCAGCTGTGACAGGTGACAGTGCAGCCTGGCCACACACCTCATCCTGGGGCACAGGTTCCAGAGTGACCACATGATGCCCATCAGCAGCTCCTGGCAGGAGCTGGGGGAGGACATGGCAGTGCTGGCAGCTGACTGGACCCACTGCAAACCCACAGTGCTGTGTGGGGGCTGTGAGCTGGGTCCCCATGGCTGCCACCACGGCCAGACCACACAACCAACCCATATTTACGGCTTGTCCCCATTGCCCCAGCATTATCTCTTCTTGCAACACCTACAGCCCACAGCTGTAGGATGTAGCCAGCCATTCACCCTGCTGTTCACTGCTCCATTGTGGCTGCCACAGCACCCCTCTCCTCCTGCTGGTGCAGCCCAGGATAGAGGTGTCAGCACTGGGCACCACCAGTATCTGGGCTCAGTCCCAGCCAGGGAACAGGAGCTCCCTCAGTGTTTCCAGCCCTGTCCTCCCAGGGCATCTCCATTCCCAGGGGAGCTCAACACACCCCAGCAGGCCCTGTTGGCTCTTCTCACACACACATCATGGCTGGGCTGCCTTTGCCTACAGCCAGGGTTTGGGGAACTGTTCCCCCAGCAGTGCCCCGTGGTTCAGCTCTGACGTTTCCCTTCCTCTTGGGCAGACAAAACCACAGACACTTGTGGGCTGTATCCCACCTCCTGCCCCCCTGGGCTCAGCCTCTCCTCTCATTACTTCAGGCAACTTGTTCCCTGGAAGCCCAGGGAGCTGCAGCCTGGCCGTGCCACCATCCCCCCAGGTTCCTGGCCCCGTAACTGGTTGGCCCCACAGGTTACCAGGTGCCCTCAATAAGGGGCCATTCCACATGGCTCTGCTGCGGGCACACAGCCGGCTCCACGCTGCTCCAGCCGCCTCCCACCGGCCCCTCTGCCCTGCCCAAACCTGCCCTCGCTGCCAGCCCAGCAGCATTAAACCGGGTAAGACCGAGCCTGGCTCCAACAGGGATGAGCGGAGCCCAGCAATCCACACTCACAAGCCACAGGGCATGAAAACCCAAGAGCTATAAAACAGTTGGGCTGTAACAGCTGATTAAATGCTTGATGATCTTTAATTAACCTTTTACAAGCTATTTGTAATTTGTATTTGTATGTTTTGAGACAAAGTGCCCCCAGCCATGCTTCCCTCCCCATCCAGGCAGGGCTGCTGCCTGCTCAAAGGGAGCTGTCCCTCCTCAGTAGGGCCCCTGGACCCCCAGTCCCCCTTGCTCACTGCACTGCACTGGGTTTCTAATAGAGTATTTTAAAACTTAATTTGGACTTAATTTGTTTCAGGTGGAAGGTGGAAAACTGGTGCTGCCCCAGGAGCACCCAGACATGGCTGAGGTGAGTGGCTCCAAGGGGCTCAGGTGTTTGGCAAGTCTCTACAGCAACACCCCCATAAGTGAAGCTCCTCTAACCATTCCTACATTTGTGTGACATGGGGGATTTGCCCTTTTCCATGACACACTCCCCAGTGGGCCTTCCTGATGCTGCCCAAGGTGCTCTCAGCTGGGCACTGTGGGGACACACGAGGGTCTGAGCCCTGCACAGCCCCAACACACCCACACTCACCACATTGGGGGTCCTGCGAGTCGTAACACCACTGCCCTGCGGGAGAAAGGAGAGCTCAGGGCAGGTGAAGGAGACAGGCACTCTTCCCCAAACCCACCTTCGGCCATGCCCAACCCCCCGACAATGAGGACATCCCCCAGTGCAGCCCGGGGTCCCGCCAACACTTGTGTTCATCACGGTTATTTTTGGCGCAAGTGTTTTCGCACCCTCCCTGCCTCCCCCAGGCGCTTCACAGGGAAACCTCCCTCAGTATCGCTGCTCCAAGGCAGCCAAACCTCACTGCTCACGGTGCTCCTTCCCCAGCTCGTGCGGGGCCATGCTCCCTACCCATCCTGGGCAGCCCCTCTCCCCGTGGCAGCCGCGGGGGAGCGGGGCCGAGGAGCGGGAGCGGCCACAGCCCTGCCCCGTGTCCCCGTGTCCCCCTGTCCCCCCGGTGGGCAGGCCCGGGCCCACGCTGTGGGGATGGTGGTTGGTCCCGTCACTCAGGGCACCTGAGCCTGAGCTGCCGAACTCCCCCCAGCTTTCGGGTGGCTGTGGGTACCACGGGCTCGATGGCAAGTGCTGGTGCAGCAGGTGCAGGGACACCGAGGGGGTGCCGAGAGAGCTGGCGCCCCGCTCCTGCTCTGCTGGCCGCGCATCCGCCCAGGGCCATCGGCTCTGCAGAGGTAGCTGGGGACTGCACCCCTTCCCTCCTCAGCTCCCCGTTCTGCTCCGGGCAGGGGGCACAGAACCACCCGGGCCCAGCCCACGTGAACGGTCCCTGTTGATGGCCGAGGGGCCGTGCCAGCGGGCCGGCTGCAGGCGAGCCCAGCCACGCTCTGGTGCCAGCCACAGCCTGCGGACCAGCAGGACAAAGGCAGCCGTGCCAGCCTCCACCTGTGCTGCTCAAGGCTTCAGCTTCCAGCACTGCATCCAAAGTCTCACTACAGTGGTACAGGAGACACCAGCCCCAGAGGAGAACTGCGAGTTGGGACAGTGCAGGCAGGACTCCGACCGTCCCCAGAGCAGGGATCTTGGGGTCCAGGGGCAAGCAGAACTCCTGGGAAATCCTCAGACCTGCACGCACCAGCTCTCGAGCATCCTCCGGCAGGAGCCAAGGTAGCGCTGGGCACCCCCAGCCCGGCCCGCTTGCAGGTGAGCACGCAGCGCCTCGGCCCGGGACGGCAGCGCCCGCTCGCTCAGAGGTTTCGTCCTCATTGGTGTCTCCCGGTGGTGCAGATCTGTGGGGTGGCTGGGCTGAAGCCCCAGACCCCACTGTCCCAAGGGGGCCCTGGCCCCACCACCTCCTGCCAGCACAGACAGCCTCAGGAGGGCTGAGACCTCCCGAGCCCGGCGGCGATCAGGGCCATCCAGCAGCGGGGAGGGGGTGGTGGGAGGGCAAGAGAGAGCTCCTGGCACAGACTAGGTCCCCCAGTCCCTGTTGCCCTCAGCCCGCATCACCCCTCGACAAGTGGGAAGGGAATGGAATAAGCGGCGCCCCTCAAGCCCCCC
>VWYE01007846.1:23037-38829 GCA_013398995.1 Alaudala cheleensis
GAGGCCCATGGCGGCGGGGGGCAGCGGGGGGATCCCCGCACCTCCCCGTCCCGTCCCGTCCCGTCCCTCCGCAGTGCGCCTGGTACTGGGCTGGGGCGGGCGGCAGCGCTGGCAGCGCCCGCAGCCCGGGAGATGCTCAGCTCCAGCCTGGGCTCTGCTCTTACATATTCATCACCCGAGCTGAGTTTTTAACTCCTCGGCTGCTAGGAGGGAGCGGGGAGAGCCCGGCCCCCGGCCAGCCCCCCGCGCCCGCTGAGTCCCTGCCCGCGGTGACAGGGACAGGCGGGGAGCGGGGGCTGCCGGAGCCCACGGGTGCTGCGCTCCCCGCCCCGCTCCCCGCCCGGTGCCGTCCCGCTCTCCATCCCCAAAACTGGAGGTGGGCAGCATCCCCGCTGTGCCCCATCCCGCCCCCGCACAGTGTGTGGGACTACAGATGGACTTCAGGGGCCTGCCAGGAGGCGGACCGGGCCGGGGCCAGCAGCTTTGGCCCACCCCCTCCCCATTCCTTGCAGACACAGGCTGTGGGACATACCCTCCCCCCAGCTTTGGGAACTCCCCAGCCAGCAGCATCTCCCATGTCTGAGCGTGGTGGTTCCCAGCCGATAAGGGCCAGGCGGTGCCATGGGGACCCGCAGACCGAACCCAACTCATGCCTGCAGGCACAGGCCCCTCTCTGCACAAAGCCCAGCGAGCACCTCCTGGCAGCCCCATCCTCGGGGCCCAGGCGGCGCCACAGCCACACTATGGGGGACCCTCAGTCCCTGCAGTCACCAAAGGGCCTCGCAGTGCTGGGGCAGGATCCAGCCCGCTCCTCTCCAGCGGGCACAAGGCTCCCTCAGCCATGGGGCATTGTCTGGCCAGTGCAGGGAGGCAGTGCTGGGGCACAAGCCTTGCACACCCATCTGAGCAGCACTGGAGCCCCGTGCAGGCATCCCGTGCTGGTGGAGGCAGCTGTTCAGCTCCTCAGCACAGAGTGAGCATATGCCATCCCACTGCACCTGTCCAGGCAGGTCCTCAGGAGCCAGGATCTCAGCAAGTAGGTAGGTAGGAAGGGGGTGAGAACACAGGAGTATGGTGTTATCACGCTCTTCTTAAATATCCGTGCCATTCTCACACAGCAGAGGAAAGGAGGTCAAGGGGCCCGGCCCGCAGCTCCCCTCGCCAGCACTTGGCCCTGGCCGGGAGCACTGGGAGTCACTGCCAGGATGAACAAACCCGGCAGCAGTGCACAGGCAGCGGGAAGCAGCCTCCTGCTGCCGGCTTGGCCAGGAATGGGCTCTGGCTCAGCAGAGGCTGCCACGTGCTACAACGGGCTCATCCTCAGCAGGGATTGTTTGGGGCATCTTCTTCCCCCCCAGGCAGCGCCAGCCCCAGGCAGTGCCTGGGCAGCACTGAGCCACATTTGGGCCCCGGTGCAGGGCACAGAGGGGGGCGGCAGCACAGGTGTCCCCTGGGCTGGGCTGGATCCGTGCCATGGCTGACACTTGGCCCCTGCTCCAGGGATGAGGTAGTCTGCAGAGGGCTGCGGTCATCCTTCCGGAGAGAGCCGCAAAGGGCGGGCAGGTGCGGCAGAGGGTCACACCCGCCCTGCAGCCTGCTGCCCATTGCTGCCGGGAGGGAGAGGAGCTGCTCCGGCACTCGTGGTACCAAGACCTCCCTTGGAAACATGAACCCACCAAGTGATCCCTCTTCCTACACGCCCACCACAGGACAGCCCATATTGGCAGGAGTAGGGGAGAAGCCCAGGACTCTTGGGGTCAGAAGATGAGAGTCATTGCCCCATGGGCACTTTCTTAGGTTTTCAGGCTTCTCTAGTGGTGATTTTTAGCAAGAGGGGCAAGAGCAGGGAGTGGGGCTTAGCACAGCCCGAACAAGAAGCTGGAGCAGAGTGAGGAAGCAGTGGGATCTACAAGGCATGTGGAAAGGCAGTGGCAGCACCGCAGCACTGTGCCATACCCTGCTCCCACCCATCCCCACTGCACTGCTCCCTAGGGTGCATGGCTGGCTGCTGGCACCCGTGCCAGGCAGGAGCAACCTCCAGTTTCTATAGGAACCACATCAAGCCTTGAAATTGCCGGCCTTGCTGACGTGGTGGTGGTGGTGGTGAGCTCACATATCACCCTGCAGCTTTGTGCTTTCCTCATAGGGCGACACCACGTCCATCAGCCTGCTGCCACCGATCCAGGAGGTGGCGAGGTCCCCGCAGACACGCGTAGTCACAGCACCAAGGGCAAGAGCCATGATGTTGGTAAAAATACCACTGAAAGATAAAAATAGTTACTTAAGCTGCAGGCATCGATTGGTCGTGGGCACGGTGCCACCTTGGTGGGAACCTCCAGCACGTGCACCGTCAGCAAGCCCTGTGCCAGCACACAGCAGAGGTGCCAGCAGCTCCTGGAGGCCAATCCTGCACTGCCACCCGGGAGCCTGGCCGGGGACCCGGGCTGACAAGGACAGTGACAAGGCCAATACTTGAGCCTCCAGAGTGCGATTCACATCACACAGGGATGGGTGCACGGTGGGCATCTGGAGAGGCAAAGTTCACAGGCAATGAATACTCTGATCTTTGATCCCCGTAATAAGCTGGTGCTAGCCCAGGAAGAAAGCCGGGAGCAGGGCAGGGAGCGCAGCAGGAGCCGGCTCTGGCGCCGGCACAAAGGAGGCACTGTGGCCAGCAGATGCGCTCTGGCCGCACGCCGCTGCACAGCCCCTTCATTCATCCCAGGCTCCCACCGCCGCCGGGGTCAGCGACATCTCCCCCCGCTCAGGGCCTGGCACCCCCGGGTCACTGCCAGCTCTCGGCCCCGGCGTGTGTCTGACACGCTCCCCGGCCCTGGCGCGCTCCCAGGGGCTGCGCGCCCCGGACACGCCGTGCTGAGCACAGCTGCTCATCACCCTCTCAGGAAAAACGCTGTTTAAGCTGCTAAGAGCTTAGAGCAAGAGGCTGCCCAGCAATGCCCTGCCGCAGCACCCGGGGATAAACACACAGCTGCCTCTGGACACGCGTGTCCCCAAGTCAGGGTGGGGAGCCCGAGAGCCGGGGCTGTGCTTCGGACAATCCGTGCTGCTCCCTACAGGAACAGTCCCGTGCGCAGGCAAGGGGCAGGGGCAGGTTGTATCTGCACGGGATCTCCCAGCACCAGCAGAGCCCCACGGCGTTCCAGGCCAGACTGAGCCCCTCCAAGAGCTCACAACACGCGGCAGCTGCTGCGGAGAGATGCGGGTCCCCCCAGGAGCAGCAGCGGAGGAAGAGCTGCTCCCCATCGCCCGCAGCTGAGCCAGCACCGCCCGGCTGGAGCCGACACGGAGCTCTGGAGCTGTGCTGTTCAGGCTTGGCAGCTGCCACAGGAACGGGGGAGCGGAGCCCTCCCTGGCCCCACAGCCACAGTGCCCGCTGGACTTCAGCAATGAACGCGAGCGGGGCACGGCCCAGCCCCGCAGCGAACACTGCGAGCCCGGCGGCTCCTGGAAAAGAGAGAGCTGGGAGTCTGGACCAGCCTCTCCATTCTGCAGAACCCCCTGCCCCTGGACTCAGCAGCTTCCCAGGGGTTTGGGGAGGGCAGCAGGAATATGCTGCACTTCATCTTCTTGGGTATAAACCCAAGACTTTCCTAAAATTACATTAACACAAGTGAATCCCACTGGAATGCGCACACACAGGAACACTTGCAGACTACCTGCTCGAAGTTAAATGCATCTATTGATCTTTCTGCAAGATCACAGCCCAGAAGCGTGATTTAACAAAGCCCTCCTTCACAGTGCTGGGGAACCACATCAACGCAGAAAGCAGGAGACATTGGAACACAACATCTGTCTTACAGAACACAATTTATTTGGCATTTGGATGAAATGTTTCTCACAGCATCTTGAAAAAAAAAAAAAAGAGAGATTAGTGCCAACCCCAAAGAAGTTAAAAACCAGTGTCACAGGGACTCAATTATTATAGTATCAAATTTAAATTCTACATGGTATTTCACAGAATATCAAAATCTTTTATACACTGCCACAGTTAAGTCCAGTCACAAACCAACTACACAGGAGAAGCCTGCAAGTGCAGCGCTGGCTAAAAGGATTTTCCAGAGGAAGGTAAAAAGCAGTGTCTCATTCTCTCACAGCCTCCCAGGCGCCCTCAGCCCAGCACACAGGGATGGAGCAGCACAGCCACCTCTGCTGGCATCAACCCTGACCCATTCAACACTCGAGGGGCACAGACTAGAAAATTAAAGCTATGTGGCACTGTAGCAGGCAATGCTGACTGTTTGTCAGGGGGAAGCACATCTTCATCACTGAAAGTGTCTATTCCAAGGAAACACCTATTTCACTTGGGACTGGGGAACATGAGAAGCAAACATGAACTTTGATTCACCTCCTCTACACTCCACTGCTCTAATTTTACGGTCCAGCTCCCAGCTTGCAAGGGAAGTTTAACAGAAATTTCTGCACATTACATGTTCCTTAGCTAGGGACAAAAAAGACATTTCAGCAACTGAAAAGAGGAGATGCACGTTATGGATTGTACGAGGCAACATTAAAACATCAGTGTTTTGCCACTGAGAAGTCACATCTGGAAAGATAAAAACATCTTTAAGTACCAGGTTCACATTTATTTAACATGAGATGGGAAAAGAATGGTAATAATTACTGGTCACAAAAAACATTTTGTTCCCAAGTACTGAAACAGGCCATCACCCCATGGCACCTGTGGAAGCACAGCACCCACCAACTGTAAGATTCAGCCTTCAGAAAAAAATGTCCACCCACTTCATTTTTCATCTAGATCAGTGTCCTGCTGTGCATGGCTAAAGGAACAGTCTGAGGCTCAAACTGAACAGGACTGAACATGACACAGACAAGCTCCTTGCACACCTGAACGACGGTGCTGATCCTGCACAACAGAACCCACTGCCCATTTTAACTCTAAACTCACCCAGTACAGAGCCAGAGGCTGCTGTGAGACTGTGCATGGGCATCACTGACAAACCAGTGTCTGGGGCTGCTCTGGCAACAGCAGAGACCTCAATATGGCACCACAGTACAGGGAAGCTGAGGAGCAGCTTGGTCCGAGGCCACAGTGGGACAAGACCAGCCCAGCACAGAACCAAGCACTGGGACTTGACAACAACTGAGGTCAAGGACATCCCAAGAAAAACAAACCCCGGGCTCACACAGGCTGCTGGAAACCATGTGGCAATGACATCTCCCTGCTGGGGCTGCAGGGACATTTAGGATGCACCAGTTGTTGAGAAAACATCCAGAGATGTGCATGGCAGTGGGGAAAAAAATCAATGCAGAAAGTAATTCCAAAGATCTCATCAATCTAATGGCAAACCAGAGAGCTTTTCCTTGGGCAAGCACCAACCCCCTGTCATCGGCACTCGGGACAAACTGCCCACCAGTCACCTTGCCAAGGGCAAGGGAGGTTTGCTGAGGAGTCCACTGCTGTCAAGAAAACTCTTCCCCAGTTGGTCCAGCAGTCTGAGTAGTTGTGACATTTTCTGCTACAAAGGCTCTTACTCCAAGAGAAAGTACTCAATGCGAAAAAGCTACATTAAAAGGGGAAAAAAAGAGACAATTTTATTGCCAAATCAGAAGCTCACCGAGAGGCAAATGAGCTGTACTTAGTGAGCTGCTCCATTCAAGGCAGAATTTCCCATGTTTACAGTTAAGATGAAGAAGGATAGGGGAAAACAAAAAATAGCAGCCTCCTGCCAATATACAAGTGGGAAAGGCTCAGAAGCAATGGGGAAAATATCACACTGAGGCTTCTACAAAGAAGCCTCCATTTGGAATAGCTACAACCAGGAGCCACAATGAAGTTGCCAGTTGTAACAGAGCTTATTTGCAAATAAAATTTACCACAGAACCGAAAGTAAAATACAAAAATATTGAACAGATTCCCGCAGTGTTAGGAGAAGGATGAGGTAAGGTATCTGTTCACCTCAGCCACAAAATACAGCTTCAGAGACTGAACCAAGCCAAAAGGCTTTTGTTATTGCGCTAGGATACTACAAAGAACAAATATTCCATCTGGCTTCAAAAGAAATTGGAAATTTTCTATTTTGCACTGCTAACAAAGTATTTTTCAGGAACAGATTGTAGTAGCATAGACTTTGCATCCTACTGAAGTGTACACTATCACAGCCTGTCCTACAAGAGAGTGTTGCCAGCTCGAGAGAAGTATTAACCCTAGAGCCTAATTTCTATCTCAGTGCTTAGCTTCACCTAGCTGGACACAGCACAAAGGTTACTGTCTACAGTATGTATAGAGATATATATATGTGTATATATATATCACCACCCAGAAACACACACACACGCATTCGTACCTATAAAACTAAAGAAAAATCAGTACATACAATGTATAAAATGCATGAATGTGCTCAAAAACGCACAAAACCCGCTTTATTTTCATACTTCAGAAATGCTCAATAATTTGTATGCATGGTTCTGACTACTGCTATCCATCCACTTCATTAGACCAGGACTTGGAACTCGGAGGAGGACTTGGTCAGAGATCCCACTGGGTGGAGAAGTGCTCCCCTCGTTTGGTACCACTGCTGCTGGAGCCAGGCACAGCAGAGAGCAGGATGGGGCGGTGGAACAGCTCCAGGAGAGGCTTCCCACCAGTGCTTCCTCCCACTCGTGTGCCAGCAGCACTCCCCAGAACTGTGATTCACGCTCGCCGATGGAGTCGGGGCTGTTTGCACGTGTCTGCACATCCAGACACCAGACACGACCTCAATAACCAAACTCACAGTTCTCCGTGCAAAACGAGTTGAATTGTCAAGACCAATCCCCAAGTACAGTATAAGCCTATAGGCAAGAGAGGGAATAGAAAGTAGCAGCATATTCCATGGGGAAAGAGTCAGCTGCACTGGGAAACCACAACAGTGGGTTAGGATTTGTCATACAAGTATGATTTCTCATCGTTACTAGAAAAATAGATCACATACACACCCCCATGCAGTGTTTTCTTCCTGTCCCTCTAGGCTTGTACCCTTCATAAGGTAACAGGAGACCACTCACAAGAGGCATTCTTTACAAATTCCTTAAAATTCATCTCATCTGCTGACTGTTACAGTAAGTCAAGGAGAAGCAGAGGCAATGGGAGGATGGGAGAAAAGGGTAAATCTGATGTACAGTGAAATCCAAACTTAAATTTAAAATTGCCTGTAAAGATTGTTTTGTACTCATTATCAAAACCAACAGTGCTTGACTTTGGGTTTCGTGAGGGATTGAATGAATCTTTGCCATCTGTAAATTAACTTAACTTAAAGAGTTCAATACAAGGGGGAAATTTAAGATGACATATCAGACTGAAGCAAACTGCTTTATTGATTTAAGTACACTAACCTCATTATAACCCCTTGTGGGACCTGGATAAGTGGTTTGGGGGGGCACAAGGGAAATCTCAAGAACAGGGTTGGCTATTCATGGGATAGAGATAAGGAACAGGTGTCCAATTAGAATTAAACATCACCTATAGTACATGTTGATAACCATTTTTAAGTGGTATTTGTAGAACTGTAAAGAAGTGAAATGAAGAGGAGGGAACACACATGCTAAATATAGCATGCAATAAGGAAAGCAAGAACAGTGATCTTTTATCCAGGCCAGTTTTGTGCAACCGTTCACTGTAAAGAAGTTAAACTAGAAAGAAAATACCTCAATCTTCGTTATGGGATTAGAACAAACAGGGGCTTCATACAGTGAATTTAGGCTGCATCCAAGTTAATTGCTCCTCATCTCTTCCCTAAAATACTTCCTAACACATGTGAAGGTTCTACCAAAGGTACATCACACAGACCCAGTTTTCTTCATGGGCCAGAAGCTTACCCAACAACGTGAGGTTTTGCAGCTACCGACAACAAGTAATTGCAATTGCAGATCCTGGTTTTCTCAGTACCCACTTGTCACATATTGTGTAGACCATTCCTCCTCCAGTTCCTCTGGTGTTCTGATCAAGGCAGATCAAAACCCCAAGTGTTTTACACAGTGTAACTCTTGATGGCATGTGCCCCACTCCATCAAACAGGCCCCCAGCCCCCTCCCCTGCAGCTCCATCTTCTCTGCTTGAACAGTGATTGCCCCCACCCTTCTTTTCCATTGTCTGTTTCCTGGGTCCAATGGTATCCAGCCAAATCCAAGCAGCTTTTTTCTGATGTAGATGTTGATTCCTCTCAGGTTAAGGGAAAAAAAAAAACAACCCAAACTACCCATACTTCTCACCTCCTCAGAAGTCAAAGGAATTCTCTGCTCTCCTTTCCATAGCCAATGGAAAAAAGGAGCAGTTGTACAATCCATATTTACAGGACAAACTGATTAGTGAATGAATAACGACAGCCAAAAAACGAGAGGCACAATCCTAATCTAGAACATAAAAGCAGTGTTTGAAAAACAAAGTGGAGATTCCTTCTGAAGTTCAAGCCAGGGATTAGTGTTTGTGCAAACAGTTGCCAGAACTCTGCGCGGTGCTGGGCGTCTCACTCCTTTATACAATGGTGTTGAGGGAACAGTGGCTGTGGCGGCTGCCTGTCAAAGTTTCTGCTGGGGTGCTTTCATTTAGGGGTGTGTCAGGAGGGACAAGAAAGGTGCTGCTGTCAGCAGAGTCTTCCAGCTCCACGGGAGAAGGACCAACTGAGGGAGGAAGCGATCCCTCTGTAAGCTGTGGGGATACATCACAGTTTCCTAGTGATGGAGGACTGCTTTGCACAGCCTGAGGAAGAACTCCATCTGCAAAGGACAAAAAAACAAGCAGAATCAGAATGTGAAGTTTATCATTTCATGTTCCCAAACAGGTTTATGATCTGTGTTTCTGGAAGCTCTGAGTTTTTCCTGCTTCTGCGCTAATGCACAACAACATGAGACTGCAAAAGAGGAAAATTGTGTAACAAAAATAAAACTTTGACATATAAATAAGATGCTTGCACTAATCAGGCTCACTTATCTTGTGAAATATGCTGCTATAAAATCCCAAATTGGAATGATTTCTACAGTATGTGAATATCACAGCTGCAAAACTGAAGAGCACTGGGTGAATCATTAGAAAGTGGTATTTTTGGTCAATTTTTGGGGGGGTGTGGGTGGGGGAAGCAGGGAGGAGAGAAAAGGCTGGATACATTTTATCCAAAATCTCTTGTACTTGACATTTGTTCTACTTTTTAATACCAAACTCTAGCAACCTATCTTCAAAAAGCCAAAAATGGTATCAGCATGATAGAAAAAAGGTAACCAGCTCATTCATCCAAGGTACTGCTCAAAAACAGGTAAGGTTTAAGAGGTAAACTGCTTACAGACTGAATTCCACTGCTAATCGAGGTGATTCAAAGAACCTTCGAGAAAAACCAAGCTTAATTATACATTTTAGCAAAAGACTTTTCCATCACAGAAATTGAAGATTTTTTTTTTGTAAAATGTCTTTCCCCATCACAACTGCTAAAACCCATGACTACAGGTTAAAAAAAAAATCCTCTAGCCAAAATGAAAAAGTGGGAGAAAAGAGCAATTATTGCCTGCATACCTGGAGTGGAACAAAGGATGCTGTCTGGATTGACAGAAGCCTCATAAGGAGGAGGTGGGTCATCAGGATGTTGAATATCTGGGTACTTGTAAGCAGTGTAGGGTGGAGGGGGATCGTGAAAATGAAATGCTCCACCTTCCCCATCGTCTGAAAGATGCAGTGGAGTAAGGCCAGTTCCAAACCCATCGGGACCGTAATCAAAACCAGGCATCCTGCGGCCCAAGTTGAAATGGTGCACTATTTCAAGAGAAGGAAAAGAAGTAAGTGACTTTATCTCGTGCTGTCGTCTTCAGTTTAAGTCAGATCTCAACACTTTTTCCCACTTTTCACACCCCAGGAATTTATGTCTCCTGAAGACCTAGAAAAGTCTACATAACCCATCCAAGTCGACTTGCTGCAATTACACAATACCCAGACCCACCTGCTTCGAGTCTGTTTGTCCTGCATCACATCTAAATTTGACTGTAACCCCTTCAAACTACAGACTATTGTTCACACAGAAGGTATTTCAGATTTGGACCACGCACAAACAAAACTATTTTTCCATTATCCACTACAAAAGCTCAAGCTTGAAGAACCCACCAAGACACAGGCACGGCCAAGCACTGACATTTCTCCCCTTTCCACAGACCAGTGTGTCAGTGATAAGCACAAGGGGAGAGCTGACACTCACAGTTTGCCCCAATCAAAGACTCGATGCGCTCTCTCCGCCGCTGGCGCAGCCTGTGCACCATGAAGAGCAGCAGAGAGAGGATGAGGAAGGAGGAGATGCAGCTGACGATCAGGCGCATTCCACCGGCCATCGAGTCAAACAGGCTGTTGCCATCTGTTACACAAAACATGTAAAAACAGCCTGTTATTTTTGTTCAAGGTTCATTTTTCTTCATGTTCTTCTGTCAGTAACGGAGAGATAAACGTAGAGTGGAGATTCATTAGCCTGGTTTTACACTTCTCCATATTTCAAATATATAAGAAAACCATGAATCATCAGGTGATTTATCTTTTTACTGCAAGAAGATATGAAAGTTTCTAAGAATATTTTCCTCAGGAAAAGAGGCGAAACGTTGAAGGTTTCAGGCCTCTGAAAATTGGAAAAAAGAAATGTTAATGGCATTTTGCACACCCACTTGCTTCCCTTGCATGGCTAATGCTATTATACTAAAGAGGAAAAGGCTTGAGAACTGGCATATCTATACATTACATAACACCCTAACCCTTCCATTTCCATTAAAAAATGTCTGGACATTGTCATTGCCACCCAGATGTGGCTATCTAAATTCCACATGGCTCCAGTACATTAGTTAGCACCACTAAGTGATAGGAACATGGTAATCATCACTCAGGAACTGAAAAGATTAAGATGAATGGGAATTAAATCCTTTCCTAGAGTCATACCAAAAGCAAGTGGCAGAACAAGAAACAGACCCAGTAGCTCAGAAGTTGGAGAGCTCTATCCCATTGCTAACCAGATCCACACTGGGAGGGCTGTTGAGAAGAAACTATCACTGTACTCCCAGCACCAGGCACAAGAGGCAATAATTTTTCACAGTTTATATCATCACACTTAGTTATGCCTAAGCAGCACACACACACACACAGGTACTCTACACAAACAAAAATAACCTGAAGATGATGTACTGTATTCTTTGCACCAACTTCCAAATAAAGAGTTCTGAATGAGAAGCACACCCAGGTTAGGGGTGGGTATGGAACAGATGAGCTGCCTCACAACTGCTGCTGCAGGACACAAGCACTAGCAGGGATGGTCCCTCTTCCCAGTCACTGCAGGGCCACTTCCCAGAGGAACCAGCCAGATCCTGGCCACCTCTCCTTTCCCACAAACACTCCAGTTGCAAAAGCTCCCTCCATCCTTCCCCATTCACTAACAGCAACCAAAGTTTTATCAAAGATTCCTTGTAAAAGAAGGCTAAAAGCCTCACAAAGTTTTTAAGTTTTAGTTTGCTACACGTGCTAGTAATGGAAAAATCCACCTAATTTATATCGTTTCAGTACCTGGCTATCAGGCTGGCATTTATTGTGTAACACCTTCTTGGCAACAAGAAATTCATTTAGTAGTGCAGTACTCATACAGCTCGAACATTACACCCTCTCAGATCTGGCTGTGCAGCACAAAAGCCTGGCTGCTGTCAAACCTTTTAGCAACTATCACTGACAGAGCTTCAACTGCTGCAGTCACACACCTCCCAAGCAGCACAGCCTCCTGAGCACCACAGGCCTGGCCCTGCTCCTCCTCCATCTCATGGCCATGCTGCCTCCATGATCACTGCAGAACAGTCAAGGCTGTCAGTAACACTGAAGGACCTTTAGTAAAATATACACACAGGTGCAGAGGCCCAGAGAAGCTGACTTTAGTCATGGGATGGATTCTGGTGGTGCATCCCTCCTCTGCAGGCTGCACTGTGATCTGAGAAATGCTCATCAGACCTCAGCCTCGATGAGCTGCACTCAGACTAAGCCCTCTTGAGCTTATCAGAAACACAGTCTGCTCCCAGGAGCTAACAGGTGTCTAAAGAACACCTGTTTTTTAATAACAGCCTTGGAAACTTATTTTTCTTGTCTGAATAACAATCCACTTGGAGTGGTATTTTTGTTATTGCATCTTCAAAGAAAGTTCCTGACTCAAATTGTAGCCAGGATGAAAAATTACTACAACTAGAGCCCATTCTCTTTGTGACCCTATAAACAGGAGTCCAAAGTGAGATCCTTTTGATCCCCTAAATCCCCAGATAAGGGGTTCATGTGTCTGTCTCAAACACCAACAACCAGGTGGCTGTGGAGCCAACCAAGGACTGTTAGTAATAACAGATGAGAACTGTTGTTAATAACCAAGGACTATTGGTATTAACATGCCATGAGAAAGAACAAGATTGGTCTGGAGAAGGGGGGCCAGGTGGAGATAAGGCAGCACTTTCCTGTGAGAAAGAACCACATCCCTGTACAGTGCAGGTGCAGGAATGAGTGGCAGGACGTGGGCATGGACTCTAGAGTGGGATTGAGACCACCAAAGACACCTGAAGACCACATAAACACAAAACAAATTATTGCAGAAAACTTGTTTTTACCCTCAGTATAGTAGTGCCCTGTACTGCACCAGTTCAGTCATTAGAAAAGCTTTGGCACATCAGCTCCTTCCAAGTATTCTGTTTCTTCTACTACCTTTTCACAGTTGCAGGTCTGTCTAAACAAGAGCCACAACAGAAAAAATATTTTCTACCACAACAGGGAGCAGCAATAGATAGACTACCTTGGTTTCAAAATATTCCTCTGCTATTTATCTTTGGCTAAATGAGGAGAAGCATCTTTTGAGTATAGCTGTGATTGCTGAGCTTACTCCTACCACTGAAAAATCCCCCTACTACCAAGTCCTTGAGTAATATTTGTTACCACTTGTAATCATTGCTCACCCACTCTCACTGCAAGAGCTGATTACCTGCCAAGCCAACAGCAGGATTTATTTCCCCCAGGTCTCTCCTTGGGTGATTAATTTACTTACTGTTGATTAGTAAACTGGTTTCTTTCCTTTGCAACAGAGCCTAGGGAAGATACATGAAAGAACTGGACAGAGATGAACACATGCTGATTAAAGAAAGTAATTCATTAATTTTTGTCATTTGAAATAGTCATTTATAACCACCCAGAAGGAAAACTGAAATGTTTAATTTAAAATTTTCAGTGTTTATCACTAGCTGAAGTAACTTCATGATGAAAGAAGTTGGATGACTGCTTGATAATTCCTCTCTGAAAAACTAAGTTACTCTCAAATCCAGCAGAACACTTCAAGCAAGAGTATAATGAAAGTCTCATTTAGCATCCAAACAGAAGAAGAGTTTAAGGATGAGAAAGGATGTGGTAAAATGCACTCTTCAAATCAGTATTCATGAAATAATTAAGACCCACAGCAATAAAAAGGATTAAAGAACACAACACGAGGTTATCCCAGGTCATCTTATCCTGTCTGCTGGATGATGCTTTGCTGACACTGTTCCTGAAGATAAAAAAAGTGAAGCCTAAGCCTTAACTCAGCTGATGAGAGTGGGAGGAAGACTTCTGCTTTTTCCCCACTCTTTCACTGACAGACCTGCCACACTAGCTGCAAACATCTGTTAAGCTTAGCCCTCAGAACAAATGTGACACAAGGAGAGCCAGTGTCCTTTAATGATTAATTTCTCTAGTTAGGACCAGTAAGACTGCAAATTTGGAAGCCAGTAAGCACCCCTTTATTTGTAACAGATTGAAATAGAAGCCTCTGATGGGAAGAGTTGACCTTTTATGTTTTCCACAGGAGTTCAGAACAATGGTTTCTTGATGCACTCAGATAAGATTAGGTTCTTTTAAAATACCAAAAAACCCAGTATCACAGAATGGCTGAGGTAAAAGGGAACATCCTGAGATCACCCAGTCCAACCCCTGTTCAAGCAGCATCAGCTAGAGAGGGCTGACCAGGAGAGAGTCCAATCAAGCACTGAATATCCACACAGAAGGCTATTCCACAAACAATCTGCTCCAGTATCTTACTACTCTCACAGTGAACTCCAAGTAAGCTACATTTCCTTTCTGCACAGAAAAATAACCTCCCCAAAATCTGCACCCCAAAACAGTGACTGACAAACCATTCAAAGTCAGCTTCACTGACTTTATGGATCCACAACAAAAACCTGCAGTGATATGCCAAATCCAATAACCAAGGTCCTGATTACTATTGAAACTCTATATAATTTAAGAACTCTGTTTCCCACATGATCCCTGCATGAAAACTACCACACACATAAATATGCTCATGACCAGAAAAAGATGCTTAATTAGTGCTCAAGAGAAAAGTGTTTTGTTTTCATGACAACTAAACATGACAAAGGAAATGTACCAGATGCTCTACTAAAAATCCACAGTATTGTCCCTCTCCAAACTGAAAATAAACTACTGCTTCTCCTTTCTAAAGAACATCAGGGATAACTCATTTTTACCAGCCACAGGCTGCAGTGTTTCCTTTCCCATGATTTGAGACCTTTCCCCATGGGGTGACTGTACCCAGCAATGTAGCAGCACTGCAACGATGTGTTGTTTCAAACAAATCTATACCCAAAGATACCCAAGCTGAGCACTCAACTGATTTCTATTGACAGAACTGTAGCAATGGAGTCTTACCTGGGTCTAAGCAGGTGAATTTGCAGCACTCCTTGGGGTCCTTGCGATACTGCTGGCAGCCCTGGGGCCGCTCACACAGAGCAGCCACACACATCTCAGGCTCTCCGTTGTGACACGTGCAGCTCAAACAGGGATCATTCCCTTTGGGAGTGAAATAGTAGCCTTCATCGACAATGTTGTCTTTGATATCAACACAAGTCTGGCCTAGAACAGAAAGGCACATCAATATCCATGGAATCCAGCTTAATTTGTTGCATTAAGTGATTTGTAAACATAAGCCGACCACCGTTTAAAATCCAGGCCTTCACTTTAAAGAACTTTGAAAAGGGATCTCCAGGGAGTGAGAAAGATAATGGATGGTCTCCAGGGACACAGAGATGATTTTCAGCTCCTTGACAAGGTGAGTTTTAGGTATTTAATGGAACTGACACACTTCCAAGTATCTCTCCAAGACAGAGGAAAGCAAGTGTTTTGAGAAGCTTAACCTTCAGTGCCAAAGCCTGCTGCAGCTCCCTTCCTCTTTCCTGGCATTAGGAAAAGCTGCATCTTTTCTAGACCAAATGTGAAGAAAGCCTTTCAACAGGCCAGGACTTAAAAAAGGAGCCAGGAAATAGTACATTCACTATCCTAGCAGCATCCTGATCCCTGCCCATCAGAGGAAGCTCAGCTGCCTTTTGCCCACTGACCTAAAGGCAGGTGCCAAAACCAGAGAGAGAGACCAGTGCTGGGACCTGGCAGCTGGAACGACTGCTCAGGGAGGATTGGCCTGTCCCCTCCACCCTATGCACACATCAGCTGGCAGGGAAGTCTGGAGGAGAGCTGAGGTCTCCAGCTCCATCTCTGATCAAAGCAGGGTCAGCCATGACATCCCAATGGGTTGCTCAGGGTTTTATCTAATCTGGTCATAAAAACCTCTGAGGACAGAGGCTGCACAACTTCCCTGGCAGTCAGTTGCACCCTTTATGACCCTCAAGTGAAACAACTCTTCTCCTCACAAAGAACCATCTAGATTAGGTAATGTTTAAAATTACCTAATAATAATGCAAATACCTCTGCTGGTATCAAGGCTTTTAGAGTACAGGAATGCAAGATACAGAACAAAAGCCTTT